>PITA01004254.1:6513-126232 GCA_004023965.1 Spilogale gracilis
GAGAGAGAGAGAGAGAGAGAGAGAGAGATTACAGAGGGACAGGGAGAAGTAGACTCACTGCTGAGCAGAAAGCCCGATGCAGGGTTCAATCCAAGGACCCTGAGACCATGACCTGAACTGCAGACAGACACCTAATCAACTGAGCCACCTAGGCACCAGGGATAGAGCATTCTTTAAAAAGGTAACAAAGAGCCAAATGTTAGCCTTACCTTTAGACAGCCCTTGTTCAGATTGTTTTAGTTACAGTTATGAGATGGTGATAATATCACACTGTAGTAAAGACTTACTGTATTTATTTTTTGTAAGACTGAGTTTTTCTTCTATAAAGCTGAATATCAATAATTATAGTTTTAAGATTTGGGCATGTTCTGAGAAAATCCATAACTGGCAGAATATATTGAGATTTATTCTCACAAGTCCAAATAAATCACAATGAGGAGGGGCACAGAACTTAGTCTATATATTAATCAGTAGAATTATGACTTCAGGATTGTTTGGATCTTAGAACTCAGGTTCATGATTGGGTGAAACAAGAAAATATCATTAATTTAATTTTGTTGTTGTTGTTGTACCACACTATATTCCTCAGACAACTGGGATTATAATGTGAAGACTAAATATGTAATACTCACCATAAACATCATGTTTCCATGTTTCCATTTTTTGTTTTATATCTATTACTGGTAGATAATTTAAGATCGTTTAAGATTCATTTTAGCCCATATTAGTTTGGAATTGGAATTATGAAGTTCTCAGCCAACATTTTGTGAACTTTTATCTGTATTCTACATTCAGAGTCTTGTAAGATATAACATCTCATTTTAAAAATATTTAAATAAATTTGCTAATAATTCCCTTCTGTTTTGTACATTAGATATATCATGAAGTTTATGTAAATATTTGAGCAAAACAATAAATTGTAAAGACAAGACTTTTCTAAACAGGGAGGTAAAGAAATAGTAAATATAATTTAATTTATTTTAGGAAAATATTTCTTTATTCATTTAATAATTTTTTTTGAGTACCTAGTCCATGCACCACTCTATACTGGTTGTTAAAGGAATATGCACTTTAGTAAAACTTGGTATTTGCAGGAATGACGTGGTATTTTTTGCAGTGTAGTTATTCTGAGAATAATTATCCTTAGGTCAGGGGTAGTGGTAGAATGAGTGACTTACGGAAGACCCAAACTGAGTAGACTAGCTTTCAGGGGTATTAGGCAGCTATTTAGGTATCAGGAAGGAGATGGGGATCATGGAATTGTACAAGTCTCAGAATGAGAGAAGAGCCAATGACAAGGTTAATTCCATTCTAGAGAATTAATGAAGATTTTCTATATTGTACTTAGCTAGAATGAGATTTAGACTTTGAAGTAGTCCCATCAAGGAAGACAAGTTTAAGTACTGCAAAGTACTAGGTAAGTGTAAAGAGAGAGAAATAGAAATATAGCTAGATAGTTAAAGCCAGGGAATCACAAATATTAGGAAATGATTGTAGGAATAATAGTGGCTCCTCGAAGATGTTCAGAGACACCTGATTGACTCAGTTGAAAGAGCATGTGAGTTGTAATCCTAGGATCATGAGTTTGAGCCCCACATTGGGTGTAGAGATCATTTAAAAATAAAAAAAAATCTTTAAAAAAGATATTCAAATCTTAATTTTTAAAATCTTTGAATATATGACCTTATATGGCAATGGCAGATTAAGATTGCAGATAAGATTGCTAATCAGATGGGGTGTCTGGGTGGCTCAGTCAGTTAAGCATCTGCCTTCCTCCCAGGTCATGTTCCCAGGGTCCTGGGATAGAGTCCCGCATGGGGAAATCCCTACCTAGCAGGGATCCTTCTTCACCTTCTCCCTCTGCCCTCCCCATCCCCCATTGCCACTAATTCTTTCTCTCATACTCTCTCTCTCAAACAAATGAATAAAATCTTAGAAAAGAAAAAAAAGTTGCTAATCAGATGATCTTGAGATGGGGAGATTATATTGGATTGTCTGGGTGGGCTCAATGTATCACAAGGGTCCTTGGAAGTGGAAGAAGAAAACAGAGTGAGATAACCCGAGGAATGGCTGCAGGTAAAGGACTTGATCTGCTGTTGTGGGTTTCGAAGGTGGAGCAAGGGGGCAACAAGCCTAGCATTATGGGTAGTTTCTAGAACCTGGAAAAGGTAAGGAGTTGATTCTTCCTGAGAGCCTTCAGAAGGAATGTAGTCTTGCCAACACCTTGATTTTAGCTTGGTGTGGCCCATTTCAGACTTATGACCTCCAGCACTGGAAGATAATAAATTTGGGTTATATTAAGCCCCATAAGTCAGTGATAATTTGTTACAGTAGCAATAGGATCTGATACCATAGAAGTAAAATTCTCTGAGCTTCCTTTTCCTCAAACTTGATAAGAAGGCTACATACTTGCCTCCAAAACAACAACCTCAAAGTTTTATTGCAAAACTTACATAATGCAATGTATTTGAAGTGTATAGCCCAAGGCTGGTCTAGTATGGAATGTGTAGTTAGGGTAGTCACTTTTGGGCAGCTTGTTATGCATTTTGGAGAGAGGCTTTGACTCCCTTTCTTCAATATCCCGGTGCAATCCTGCAGGATGATTTCTGTGTGTGCTCTGTCCATGGGCACTGCCACAACGGAGAAGCAAGCCCCAGTGTACAAGTCATTTCAGAGAGCATTTAACAGAGTTCCGCATCAGAAGCACATGTCTAAGGTGCAGACTTGTGAAATAGAACAGAAGTTGACAGCTTAGACTGAACACTGGCCAAGGGCAGAAGTTAAGGGTACAAGTAAATGGAAAAATTTCAAGCAGGACAAAGAATACCTTGGGGAAGAAGATTGAAAAAAAAAAAATCACTAGAAAGCTTTGTGTTTATTTTATGTCTGGCATGGTTTTAAGCATTTTACATCCATTAAACTACTTGATGCCCAAGACTGTCTTATGAAGTAAGTATTTAACTATCTCTATTTTGTACATGAGGTCACTGAGGCAATTAACTTGTGCAAGTTGCACACTTAGTAAGAGGCAAAGCTAGAATTTGAGCCCAGGCAGTTTGGCTCCAGAGTCCATGCTCTTTATCTTTGGACTCATATGAAATTGCAACAATTGAATCATATTTTTCAATTTTATATCCCATAGGGCTCTTAACCCAGATATAATTTTAATAATTGGAAGTAGGCACAGAAATTTAGAAGAAATACTGGACTATTTTGCCAAAAATAACTTGTGGATGTCTGTCTATATGTGATTGCCTTCCTCTGGTATATTTAGAAGTAATTCTAATGTTATGTGTCCTGTTCTCTGATGTGAAAAATCCAATTCTCAGGCTTTCTCACAACTGGAGCACAGACATAAGGCCTAGTTGGGCAAATGTGATGCATGCACATGAGTCTTCAACTTGCAGAAACATGCACTGCGCGGAGCTTCTCTTTTGCCGGTGTCTGGGACTGGCTGCAAATGCAGTGTCCTGGGGCAAAAATGACATGAGGGCTAGAAGCTGTCATCACGGCCATAAATCAAATTCTCGGGCTTGGTGGCAGAAGTGGTATTGGCAACAGTTTCTTACTAGATTTTTGGCATGTTTTTGGTCCTTTGTCATTCCTAGAAGTTTAGATTTAAGTCTGTTTCTCCAGCCCTCTCAACAACTCTGTGAACTGCCTGATGTTGCATGTATTCCTTGCTTGCTTTCGCTAGCTGAAGAGAATTCTGTTGCTTGCAGCTAAGAACCCCAACCAACAGAAGCAAATGGGAAAATGATACAAAATAATTTTTAAAATTTTATTTATTTGAGAGAAAGAGAGAGCGAGTAAGAATGAGAGAGAGAGAGAATGCGGGATCATAGTGGGGAGAGGCAGAGGGAGAGAGAATCTTAAGCAGACTACACGCTTGAGTGTGGAGTCTGATGTGGTGCTTGATTTCACCCCCCTGAGATCATGATCTGAACCAAAACCAAGAGCTGGATGCTTAAAGGACAACCCCACCGAGGCGCCGCAGCACAAAATTGTCTTTTTTTTTTTTTTTTTAAGATTTTGTTTATTTGACAGAAACACAGCTAGACAGGGAACACAAGCAGGGGGAGTGAGAGAGGCAGAAGCAGGCTTCCTGCTGAGCAGGGAGCCTGATGTGGGACTCGATCCCAGGTCTCCAGGATCATGACCTGAGCTGAAGACAGTTGCTTAAGCAACTGAGCCACCCAGTGGCCCCCAAAATTGTCTTTTAAAGGGGAGTAAAAGAAGTTATAGGTGAATAACAACAAATGATCAAAAAATAAAAGGAATGAAAATATAAGTTAAAATATCTGTCAGGTATCTGGCTGTGATATGCCTTTGGTTAAATAAATTATATAAATCTGTTTAAAGAGTGATGAATTACACTACATTTAAATATATTATGAGCAAAAATAGAAAGGTAAAAAATAACTAGCCAATGCAAGTAAGATGCATGGACAGTTGAGATCTTTACTACATAAACTTATAATAAATACAATAAGAACACTATAGAAATGGACAGAGATCATAAATATAGAGAAATAATGTAAAATATTCAATATTACCAGTAATAAAGCAAATGAAAATTAGAAAAACTTTAGGTTTTATCTACCTATGATGTAGCTAACATTAAAAAAAGATGATTGTAATGTTGGTGATGACAAAGTGAAATTCTGTTGTTAAATTTTAAAATTTATAATATAAAGTTATAGAGTAGTGTTAAAAATTATATAACAGAGTGTAAAAGCTTTAAAATAGTCTTAATTTTGGATCTAATCATTCCATTTCTTGGAATCTTAGTTAAGATGCAATCATATATAAAGAAAAGGGTTTTCCACAGAGAAGTGTATCTAAGTTTAATAAAATTAAATTTGACTAAAGAGAAATAAGAGAAGAGTTAAATGTGAATTGAATAGATGAAATGAGTTATCATTAAAATCATCATTAAGAATAATTTCTGGTTTGTGAAAATGCTAGTGATATGATAGAATGAAAGTAAGTCAAAATCTCGAGTATGATTATACAGATGTATTAAAAGACGAGAAAAAAACAAAACAGGGGTAGCATTCCTTCAGTCCATTAAGCATCCAACTCTTCGTTTTCATGATCTCAGGGTCGTGAGGTTGAGTCCGGCATCAGGTTCCATGCTCAGCATGGCGTCTGCTTGGGATTCTCTCCCTCTGCCCCTCTCTCCACTTGTGCTTTCTCTCTCAAATTAATAAATAAATCTTTTAAAATAAAAAAACTACACTTATAGACATCTGGCTAAATGAGCATATATAATACCTCATCAGAGTTCTAGATGTCATTAAAATGGCAGAAGACATAAGAGTAATACACTCAGAATAACACAAAAATGGGAAGCATCAAATGCTAAAAAGATACTGGGTTGAGATAGTTTTTTGGTTTGAATATATCAAACCTTCAAAGAAAAGATACTGTTAATGCTATTTGAATTGTTGTAGTCATGGAAAAATAAGAATTCCTGAACTGCTTTGTGAAGTTGGCATAGCTATAATAAAATTGGAAAAACAAAATGAGAGTGTATATAAAAGTAGCAATTTACAGATTGTTTTGGGTTGACTTGTATCCTCCCAAATCATATTTTGAAGCCCAAACCCCCAATACATCAGAATATAATTGTTTTTAGCTATAGGGCCTTTAAAAAATAAGCTAGAATGAGGCTACGAGGTCGGGCTCCAATCGATTCTGAGTAGTGTCATTAGAGGAAGAAATCTGGATGCATGGAGTGACAAGGATGTGTGTGCATAGAGGAGAGGCCATCTGAGGACACAGTGAGAGGGTGGCCATCTGCAAATCAAGGAGAGAGGCCTCAGGAGAAAACAAACTTGTCAACACTCTAACCTTCAATTTCTAGATTCCAGAACTGTGAAAAAATTAATTTCTGTTGTTTGAGCCACCCAATTTATAGTATTTTGTTATGGCAGCACTAACAAACTGGTACATAAATTTATTTCATTTCAAAAATTAGATATAAAAGTTCTAGAGAAAATAGTCTCAAACTTAATTCAGATTTGTATATAGAGAAAAAGGTATTCTAAATATTAAGGATTTTCATAGGAATGCAAGGATGATTTACCAGGTGATAATCAATCAATATAATAAACTGGAGATTTTATAAAAATTTTTAAATTTTTTATTTTTTACGTTTTTATTTAATTCCAGTCAGTTAACACACAGTGTTATATTAGTTTCAAGTGTACATTAAAGTGATTCAACACTTCCATGTAAGACCCAGTGCTCATCCTTAGTGTACTTAAGTGCACTCCTTAAAGTCCATCACCTATTTTCCCCTTCCCCCCATTTGCTTCTCCCTGGTAACCATCTATGTGTTCTCTGTTTCTTGTTTTCCCTCTTTCTCTCTTTTTCCCCCTTTGTTCAATAAACTGCAGGTTTTAAAAAATATTTTCCTTGCCTTTTCTATCTCTAGAAACCATTGCTCACATTCTTATCTTGTGGCCCACTTCCTCCATCTTTAAAGCCAGTGACAGTCTACCTCTCTTACCATTTTTCATTGTCAAATCTCCCTCTGAGTACAGTTGGAAAATGTCCTCAAGTTTTAAGACTCTAACTAGTTTGACTCTGCCCATCTAGAAATCCAGACAATATCCCTATATCAAGTTACTAACTTAATCAAATCTGCAATGTCCCTTTTGTCCTGCTAAGGTAATAATCATAGGTTTGACAGATTAGTATTTGGACATATTCCCTGGTCCTTAGTCTCCCTTTCAAAGGATTTCAAGGTGGGATATTTTCCATTCTTGACTTCAATAATCTGATGCTTGTTTCTTTTTTTCTTGTCCAGATTATCTGAATTTTATCAGTTTGTGAATTTTCAAAGAACCAATTTTTATTTTGCTGATTTTCTCTATTTTTTCTACTCTCTTTTACTTGTTTCTGCTCTAATCTTTATTGTATCCTTTATGCTTGCTTTGGGTTTCTCTTCTTTTTATAGTTTTTTAAGGTGGAATGTTAGGTTATTGATTTATGATCTTTATTATTTTATAAGCAATCTTATTATTATAGATTTTCTTTTTTTATTATTTTTTAAATAATAATTTATTATATTTTTTCAGTGTTCCAAGATCATTGTTTATGCCCCACACCCAGTCTTCTTCTTTCACTACTTTGGCTTCATGTCATCAATTTTGCTAAGTCATCCTTTTGTTTTTACTCCTTCTTGAAGTTTTTTTCTAATTTCCTTAATAGCTTTATTTTGACTAATTTTGCATTTGGGAGTTTATTGTTTCATTTCCCCATATTTGTGTATTCTCCTGAACTATTACTTTTATAGATATCTAATTTAATTGCACTGTAGTCAGAGAACATACTATGTATGGTATCTATCCTTTTGAATTTCTTGTGGCTTGTTTTATGTCTAACATATGATCTATACTGAAGAATATCCCTTGTGTCCTTGAGAATATGTACTCTACTGCAATCGGGTGGTGTGTTCTAGAACTGTCTGTTAGACCTTGTTGGTTTGCAGGGCTGTCTGAGTCTTCTATGCCCTTGTGTATATTCTACCTAATTGTTCTATAATTATTGCAAATAGGGCATTGTAGTCTATAATTCTTATTGTTAAATTATTTATTTCTCACTTAAATTCTTTCAGACATTATATATTGTAGATTTTTGGGCTCTGTTGCTAGTTTCATATGTTTATACTTGCTATATCATCTTGAATGATTGAAACTTTTATAATTATAAAATGTCCTTCTTTGTGTTTAGTAAAAATTTTGTCATAATGTCTTTGTCAGATATTAGTATAACTGTTCCAGTTCTCTTTTGGCTAGCTTTTATATCATTTCCATCATTTTGCATTTATCCTATTTGTGTCTCTGAGTACAAAATATCTTTTTTAGACAGTGTATGGTTGGGCCATCAAAAATATTTTCTGCCAATATATATCCTTTAATCTGTGTGTTTAGTTCATTTTCATTTGATATAATTACTGACAATTTAGGATTTGTTTTATTTGCTTTTTTTTTTTTTTTTTTGCTATTTTTCAATGTCTTACCTGCTTTTGTTCCTCTTTCTCCTTTATTATTCTCTATCTCTTTATCGATTTATGTATCTGGTGAAACAACATTGTCATAACCTTCTCTAATTCTTTAGATAAAATTTTCCTATAGCTCTTTGAACATTTTTTGATAGTTGATTTTAAGTCTTTTTCTAGTAAATCCAACATCTGAAACCCCCTCAGAAAATTTTTACTCAAAGCTTTTCCTTAGATAAGTGCCATATTTCCTTGTTTCTCTCTTTTTTGTTGTTGTTGACAACTAGACACTTTATGTAATACAATGTGGTGATTCGAAAAATCAGTCACCCTCTTCCCAAATTTTCCCCGGGCTCGTCATTGCTGCTCTTTCTGTTTTGATTGCTGTTTGTTTAGTGACTTCCCTGGTTTATTTCTGCAGTCTTTCTCTTGTAGTGTATGGCTTTTGAAATCTCTGGTCCAGTTAATTTAATGGTTATCTAATGTCTAATGCTTGGGCAGAGATTTTCTTAAAACTTCTTGAACTAATAAGTCTTTTGCTGTGTGTGTGTGTTGTGTGTGTGTGTGTGTTGGGGTGTGTTTTCTACTCACTACCCGTTAACAACTCTGGCTTAGCTTATACTTTTTGCTTGCTCAGAGCTTCAAGTTGAATCAAAGGTAAAAGATTATGGTTGTGACAATTAATTTTATATGTTGACTTTGCTAGGCTATGGTATCCAGTTGCTTGGTCAAATATAAGTGTAGGTGTTCTTTTGAGGGTATTTTTTTTAAGATGTGATTATTTATTTATTTATTTATATTTTTAAAGATTTTATTTATTTGACAGAGAGAAAAACACAGCTAGAGAGGGAACACAAACAGAGAGAGTGAGAGAGGGACAAGTGGGCTTCCTTCTGAGCAGGGATCCCAATGTGGGGCTCAATGCGGGGCTCGATCCCAGGACTCTGGGATCATGACCTGAGCCGAAGGCAGATGCTTAATGACTGAGCCACCCAGGTGCCCCATGATGTGATTAGCTTTTAAATCAGTAGACTTTGAGTAAAGCAGATTATACCCCACAGTGTGGGTGGGCCTCATTCAATCAGTTGAAGACCTTAAAAAAAAAGTCTTTTCCAACAAAGAAGGACTTTTTTCCTCTCCATTGCCTTTGGAGTCAAGGCTGCAATATCAATTGTTCCCTAGATTTGCATTCTGCCAGAGTATCCTACAGATTTGAGATTTGGTAGCTCACATACTAGCATGAGCCAGCTCATTAAAATAAGCCTCTCTATACAGATGCTAGTGTTTCTGTTTTTCTGGTGAATCCTGACTCATACAGTGGCTGTTTTAGGTATTTGCTGGGCATGTGCACAACCATGTACATATGTGTGTGGCCTTCTAGATTCCAGGAATATAGCTTCTCAAAGTCTCCTATGAACAACTTATTCTCTAGATCTTTTTCAGTTTTGGTCAGACTCTTCTTTGCCTCCACTGATATTTCAGATTTAGGCAGCTGTGATATGAAATAATAGTCATTGGCTATTTTCAATAAACACCCTGGGGATGGGATTCCACCCCCCCATCCCCCCACCCCTCACTTAGGAGCAAACTTTAAGCAACAATGCCATGGCTTTTCCATGGTGCCATGAGATAGATAAAGCAATTACAGTGTTCTCTTCTGGGGATGAGATTTTTTGGGGAGCTCAAGCCTGGTCTGTTTTCTGAGGTGGTTCAAAAGCTTTCTGCTTTGCACATCTATTGTGGTTGGAAGCTGCCAGTTTTCAAGTCTATGGCAGCATTGGGAGAAGGGACACATCATCGTGTCATAAATCTTGCTATTTTTCACCAAAGATCAGTCATTTTTCTTAAAGAAATACTCTTCAGATTGTCTCTTTTATGGAGGAGAAAGATAAGCTATGTTTCTAATTCCACCATTCTGGTAGTCCTGCATCCACTTTTCTTTAGGTAAGTTTTTATGAAACATAGGTCATCATTGTATGAGTGAGTATGAGCAAGTGTATGTGTAATGGTACTTCTCTGCAGAGTGGGATATATGTTAAAGGAAAGAAGTGAGAGAAGGACTCTCACTTTTTATGAATGCAGTTCTGTACTTGTTGAATATTCTAAAATAAATATATTACTTTTTGAGGTAAATTTAAAAAGCAAAGATGAAATAGTCAAGGAAAAGAAAAATACTTTGGGTAAATTCACTGACGTTTTGCATTGGGTAACAGGAATATGAAGTTTTTTCTTTCTTCCAGCATTTTTCACCTGATTTTTAATGAAACATTATCAGTTCTTACAATTTTTTAAAATTATAAAGTGGAAAATATGATACAGATTTCAATATCCTACCTAGTTTCTCAGAACAATGCAAGTGAAAGGAACTAGTTAATATTATTTGGATGCCTATTATTTACCTGTCAATACAGAAGTCATTTATCTTCATGTCAACTATATCAACATGAATTAGTTTGATACAGAGTGCACATAAACATAATATAAAACATTTATTTAGTTTCTAGTACTTTCGAGAAGCATAAAGCACTTGAGATACTCTCAGACCATGAGGTTTGAAAACATTTAGTAATAATTAGTTGGGTTATTTTGCTTAAATCTTTAAAGTATGAGGCATCAGAGTATTATTTCACAAATAATAAAACCCTAACAGAAGTCAAACCATTCTAAAGTTGATTTCGAAAGTCAACTGTTTGTAATTACAAATATGATAAATAATACCACATAACATAAAACAAGAATTGCTGTAAATTAGGTTCAGTTCATGTAGGCAAACTGAAGCAGAATTAAGTAATTAGAAATACTAGCTAAATTCAATTACTAATTTTAATCATTGAGAGCAGCAACCACTTTTTACTTGATTTAGTGTATTTCGAGCTACTCAATTATCTGGACTTTTTTTTTTTTTAAAGATTTTATTTATTTATTTGACAGAGAGAAACACAGCTAGAGAGGGAACACAAGCAGGGGGCATGAGAGAGGGAGAAGCAGGCTTCCCGCTGAGCAGGAAGCCCGATGCGGGGCTTGATCCCAGGCCTCTGGGATCATGACCTGAGCCGAAGGCAGTGGCTTAACCAACTGAGCCACCCAGGCGCCCCTATCTGGACAATTATTGTCACTTTTAGTTTCACTTCACATTCTAAAATAAATAAATAAATAGAAATGTGTTATTTTTATATCCAACAATTATGATATGTATATTTGTTGTGATTAATATAATGTCTTATATGTGAAAATTAAAAAGTGTTGGAGTGAGTTCTAACATATATCCTTGGCTTGGCCCATTATTAGCTGTGCAACTGGGGAAGATGTTTTCTTAACTCTTTGAACTCGAATTCTTATATCATACAATGGTTGTAATAATACGTCATCGTATTGGAGTAAAGATTAAATAAGGCATAATTTATAAATATTTGACAGATTGGGTACAATCAATAGATGTTTTCTTCTTAGGTGAAAATAATTAAAATTGTAACAAATGTAATAATATTTTTTAACTTAATAAAATCAAGCATGCTAAAATGTGTCTAACATCAAAATTGATATTTTTAAATGTTTAGCACAAGCTCTGAAACATGTATCTTTGCGGTTTCTTTGGAAAATAATATTATTGCATCTTGATTTTCAATTCTGCTCACAAATGGAAAGACCAGTAGCATGCTAAATTCTGAGCAGCAGGCAAACCAGTTTTCACATATATTGAGATTTAGAATTATTTTCATTCACAATAGTTTTGTCAGTTTCATTATGCCTGATTTGAGCTTATATCAAAATAAGTCTGCTTTTATTCATACGTATCACTAGGAAGCAAAGTACAAATATCATAAGATAGGCCCAGGATCTTGGAGGGGCATACTGAAAAGAAACACTATTAATAATCGATATTATAAACAGTTTTGTAGGTAAATTCAATAAAAATATTTTCCCTTGGATTTAGATCCATAAAGTTTTATTAGTCAGAGTTTGGTCATGGGCAGGTTTTCCTTAAAGAACAGTAGTGAAAAATATTTCTATATTGTATAAATACTGAAAGAAAAAGTTATGAAATAGTTTAGCATATGAGGAAAAAATAGGTGCTGTGTTCTAGGATTGCCTATTAGATTTTGTTGGCTTACAGTGTTGTCCTAGTCTTCTGTTTCCTTGTTGATTTGGTGCTCATTTGTTTCATCAATTATTGTAAATGGATATTAAGGTCTCTAATTCTTTTTTTTTTAAAGATTTTATTAATTTGACACAGAGAGTGTGAGCGAATACAAGCAGGGTGGGGAGGGGCAGAGAGAGATGTGGGGTTCCATCCCAGTACTGGGGATCATGACCTGAGCTGAAGGCAAACACTTAACTAACTGAGCCACCCAGGCACCCCAGGGTCTCTAATTCTTATTGTTGAATTATTTATTTCCCCCTTCAGTTTTTCAGACTTTATTTTCAGGAGTGACATGGATTTGAAAAGGGAAATGTCCCAGGTCTCATTCAGTTTCTCATCTCTTATACAAAATTTCATATGATATGGGTCTTATTCCCTCCTAGCATTCTTATTGACTCAGCTTTTCCTTTGATCACTGTTACGTATTCACTTTCTGAATGCACTACTTGGATCATTTCCACCCCTGCTCTCCAACACCTCTATCTACTATGAATTCCTTAAAATGGCATGCACAGCTCAGATGCAGCTCTCTACTCTTTGTAGCTCTGGCTGAGCTCTGGCTGTCATGACAAAATACCCCACACCAGGTGGCTTCTACAACAGAAATTAATTTTCTCCCAGTTCTGGAGGCTAGAAATTCCAAGATTATGATGCTTTCATTATTGGTTTCTGGTGAGATCTCTCTTCTTGGATTATAGAGAGCTGCCTTCCTGCTGTCCTCAAATGGCCTTTCCTCTGTGTGCTCACAGAGGACGTGAGATCTCTAGTGTCTCTTCCTCTTCTTTTAGAGACATCAGTCCTATCTGATTAAGATCTCACTCTTATAATCTCACTTAACCTTAGTTATCTCTTTACAAGATCCATTTCCAAGTACTATCATTTAGGAGGCTTGGGTTTTAAGATATGATTTTTATAGGGGCACAGTTCAGTACATAACATGTATTATTTAGGATTAGGCACAGGTGAAAATCCCCAATATAAGAGTGGCTTAAAAAAGCTAGAAATTTATTTCTCCTTCATGTGAATTTAGGTAGTTCAGAGATGGTATAGGTCTCCACAGGGCCAAGGACCCAGGTTCCTATTTTGTTTCTCCCCTTTCCTCAAAATGGGTTTGCTTACTCCCTTTAAGGAAACTTCTGGAAATTGTTCATACCACTTCCAACAATTAGCCATTGCCCAGAACTTGGACACCTGGCCAAACCTAACTGTCCGGAGGTCTTTATTTGCAGGTGCTGGTTCTGTTACTGAGGAAACTTGCGGAGAACACATCTTGTAGGATAACCATCAGCTTCTGTCGTAACATTTTCTGGTTTTTCTTTTTCTCCTACTAATTTCCACAGGTACCCTAAAACATAGCTAACCTGGATTGCATTTCATTTTGTATGTCTTTGTGTTTTACCATCTCAATTTTTGATTATGCTCTTCTTTTCTTCTAGAATGCATCCCCTGTTTAAGGTGGATTGACAGAACTTGGCCATAAATCCTTCATAAAGAGGGAAAACAGTTTGCCTTTCTGCAGAAACTGGCTAAAATTCATTGAGAGAACTTTTTCCCCGAATAATCACGGTCTGCTCTGAACTGTAGTCCCTGACAAAGTTATTTGCTAGAACATAAAAATGCCTGATTTATTATTGTTCTGGTGAGTGATTTGTATGCAGTGGAGAATTATTGATCATGATAATTTTAAAGTAAAAAGAAAAATGTTTTATGTTTCATTTGTAATTCTCCAAAGCAAATTTATATCAGTTCTATAGTTTGTTTAGGTATGCATATGGCTGATATTGCACTAGAGAAATATTCTTACACTGCTGAGTAAATGGCTGTTTTTCATTGTTAGAATAATTGTTTACTCTGGTGATGAACCATCCTTAATTTTTAGCTTGTATAGTAAATATTAGTTATTTTATCCATCATTATTATCCTACCATTACTATAAAGAAAGTTATTTCTAAACTTTCAAAGAACCCCTTTGTCAACTTTGTTAGAAACATTTCCTAAAGAAAGTAACAATCATAGATATTTTCTAAATTTTTCACTATCTATATAATTTTCCTTTTTTAAATTTCCCCACTCCTAATGGGTATAATAGTTATCAGGAAGGTAATCATTATTAAGGAGAATAAATACAACATATTTATCAGTGATGATTAATACAGCTTTTTTTTCTGTACCACACTGAACTCCAGACTCTCCTGTCTTTAACTATCTCTTACAAAACCTGATATTTCATACAGCACAACTTTGCATCATGCATTTTTTCTTTCAGTTGGAATGGGTGGAAGTTTTGCGCTGGAAACAAACAACTCCAATCTTAGCTAACTAAAACAATAGAGTCTGTTATTCGTGCTGCATGTTTGATTGAGGGTGGCAATAGGCTCAGCTTGGTGGTCACTCAAGGACCCAGGCTAACAGAGTTTCCGACCCAACACACACTGCCAATCTCAAGAGTGAGGGAAAGAAGATGGGGAAGATGAGGGAAAGATTCATCCCACAAGGGACACATCCTACTTCTTTTCACATTTTATTTGCCAAGGCAAGCCACAAGGTCACATTTCAATTCAATGGGGCAGAGAGGTATAATTCTCCCATATGAAGAAAAACCAAGTAATTATAAACAGTAACATGGTTTACAACTGCCTTGGGGCAGAAATGCCTTACCTTTGAGGAATGTCTGGTGGTATAGAAGTAGGACAAATTTACCGAAAAAAGTTTGCAAAAGAATATTTCAAGGGGAAGACAGATTGGTTGAGTAGAACAACTACCTGTTACCGACAATGCTGAAACTTTGTTAAAGAGTCAAACTCATATTTTGGTTTGAAGCTTGAGAGCAATGCAGTTTGGTAAATGGGCTCAAGAGCTAGATCTCCAGATCTAGGTTAATTAAGTTAAAGCCCAGTTCAAAAGATAGTAGTCAAGGAAAATAGCAAATCCATTAACCTAATTAAATGGAATCTCCTTAGTGGTATCAGAATGAACATTTTCCAATCGTGCCTGTATTTTCTAACCAAATCAATCAATCGATTTCTACCTATGGAACAAGTGTTTCATGGCTCAAGGACACTAGAATGTTCGGTAACTAGTGAAAAAACTTTAAATTTACCCTTAAAGGAAATGTTCCCCAATACTGAAAGAGCTAATCCACAACCACATCCATTTTATCCATTTTATTTATGATCTAAAACACTTTTTATCACAATCACAGGCAACTGAATGTTCTCATATTCCTTTGAAAATTACTAGGAAATATAACTGTTACCATGCATTAGGTACCCACTATGTGTTAGGAATTATCAATTAATTGTTTAGAAATCTCACAGGACTCTGTAAGATATTAACCTAAAAAATGAGTTTAAGGAAGTTAAATAATTTTACTCAGCTTTTCTATCTATTAAATGAATTCTTCTGTGTCAAAGACAGGCTTCTTTCCTCTACATTACACTACGTTCTTCTAGTAAATTATACAAAAACTATGGTGCTGTATTCTCTTTGCATATTTTGCTTTTGAAGTTGATGTTACTGACAGTGTGATTAATTAAACATTCAACAAACACGATTTGTTCCTGAAAGAATGTGAAGGTTGGGTGACTTGCTCAGATTATTCACTGAACTCTTTCGCCTTTGTGTTATATACTGCCATCCTAAGTTGAGGGTAGTGGTTTCCTCCAATAGATTTTAACAGAGTCTCTACCACTGCACTGGTTTACAGAGAATGGCTCTGTAGAAAGATATATCATGGTGCATCCGTTAAAAGACCACTGCGAATCTATTTTTACAGGTAAAACTACCTGGCGTCACAAATTAACATTTATTACTCTCTCCCATATCCTTTTTCTTTTGCTATCCTAAAGCTTAGCTGTAAGAGAGATTTCGTATAAAACAAATACTTATTTTCACTACACAGATGAGAAAACTGTGAAAGAGTGAGGCTAAATGGTGTATTACCATTCCTAACAAAGCTACCAAGCACGGTATTTTAGTTTTCTCAGTGTGCCAAGGCCATATTTATTCATTGCCATCTTCTTCTGTTTTCTTGGGAAAAAATAAACTCTTATTTATCCATGTGGCATTAAAATATCAATTTAAAAATCTCAGATCTTGAAAATCGCGAGAAAATAAGCCAACAAAGTGGAAATAGATGCTACAGTGAATATATATCCAACAAAGACCCTAAATAAAATATGCACGGAGCTTCGATAGATCAATAAGCAAAAAGATGACTTCAACAGATTAATGAATAAAGAACTTGAATAGGTACTTTCCAAATGATGATATCCAAAAGACTAGCTTTATCTTACTAAGTTTCAGGGAAATAAATGTTAAAAGCACAACGATATATCACTTTGTAACCAGCATTATGGCTAAATTAGAAAATAAACCAAAAATGAAAAAAACACACACTCAGTAAGTATTAAGAAGTTTGTGGTATCTTCAGAACTCACACATGGAAGGTGAGAATGTAAAGTGGACTGCCTATTTGGAAATGCTGTTTTTGGATTTACGAAAGCTAGATATGTGCCCTAAGCATATGCGTAAAAGATATGTGTACCTTAGCTTATCAAGACATAGACTAAAATATTCACAGCCAGCCACTGTAATGGCACAGTGATAAACCTCCAAGTCCCATCAGCCATAGGATGAATAAATAAATTGTGATATCAACATTGTACAGTAAGAATGAATGCACTGCCACTACATGAAGTCATGTGGATGAGTCTCAAAACATACTACTGTGAAAGAAGCCAGATGCAAAAAATGTAGACCCTGTGTGTTTCCATTTATATGAAGTTTAAAAACAGCGAAACCTAGCGGATAGTGTTTGAAGTCAGAATGGTGGTTACCTTGAGAAATCAGGGATGGGGGGAGGATAATGAATGGGGTTCTAGTAATACTCTGTTGGCCTGAGTTCATGTTAAATAATTATATTTTATGAACAATCATGAAACTGTACACTTATGAGTTGGACACTTTTAAAATGTCATACTTAAAAAATGTACTTAATCTCAGGTGTATGTTTTTACTTTCTCTCAGAACCTTCTTGGACATTACAATTCTTTTGATCTGCCCACTTATAAAAAGTACAGTGTTGGCCATTCCTTGCCCCTTAGATGTGGTATTCTCAAGGAATTTCTCAAGGAACATAATCAGGGTTAGGTTGGCCAAATAAAATTTTAATTAGAAATTAATGAGTCAAATTTAAACAAACTTTACATTATATCACACCCTTGAGGCACTCTTTATGAATGTGGGAAATTGAGAATTGTTTATCTGTAGTTTGTTGTGGGAGAGATTTCCCAATTAATATTTCTATTAAGTAAGCAGAAGAATTAATTTTGATTGTAATAAAATAGTGAGCCTTAAGAATTTCTAACCCATCTTATTAGATTATTCTATATCCTTATTGTTCTATATTTTCTCTCTCTCTCTTTTTATCCACTGCAAGAAAACATTTCTGTTCACTTAATGGATTTCAGACCTTTTAAAAATATTCAGATCCATCTGATATTTATCTTGATTTGGATGTCATTCAGAGTGTTTGCAATGAAAAAGATTTTCTATATGCCTTTCTAATATCTAGTATCTGTCACTGCCACTAGACTGATATGCCCTTGGCTTTGTCTTTCTTTTTGATGAAACGTTTCATGAGAATATGAGATGCATAACTGTGCATTTTTAAAAATTAATTTCAAATATTAGGTAAGGCTGTTAGATTTAGAGACCAGGTTTATTTACCTAGATAGAAGTAACAGCGCAGTGTAATTTTAAATATGATTTTTGTGCAACCATTAAAAAAGTGATACAGGTGGTAATTAAAGAATTCCATTTGTGATCTACATATTCATGCAAAATAAAATTCCAGAATCAAACTACTACCCAGATGGGGTCTTCAAAGACCCTGATTTTGCTTTAGTGCATCTAGTGCATTCAAATATGCATGAAAACTTTTTATATTCATTTTTACTGATGATCAAATAGATGAAGGATGGAAGGGGCAATTTGTCACTTTTTTTTTTTTGGTAGGTGACTGCAGGGAAATATTATCGGTAGTTTTAGCATATATTTTATCCAGTGGTTAGCTTTTTTCATCCTTACTGCCTACCCTTCCACATCCACCAAAGTTTAACTTTCTCTCCATCATCAAAGAGACGGGTGATCTCTTGTTCACACCCAGATCACTATTCTGTGGCCGCTCTTCACATCCCCTTCCCCTCTTCTGTGGGCCCTGATTATCTGGCCCTTTCTTTTCCTTAGAAGTATCAGTTATTCGCACGTGTTTGTGTGCCACACTTCATTGAAAATTTGGCCGTAAACATTTCCTACTCCTTACCTTGTCCAGAGGTCTCTCTTGTCTTTTGCTGGCTTCCAAATTCCTAGTCCCCCTGCTTCTGCGAAGAATCTCCTCCCATTTGAGGCTGCTTGTAACCACCCCTACTCCTTTCTTTCTTTCTTTCTTTTTTTTTTTTTTTGCATAGAGCAACTCAAAGAGATCTGTCTCCGTCCTTTTCCAAACTAGGCCCTGGGGGGCCCTTGGTATTAAAACCAAAGTGGTCTGCCAAGGTGTTGTGCTAAACAAAAGGCCTATTCTTCGGAAGCATCAGCAATTTCAGTCAGTTCTCTTTTCCCCTGTCTGTTACAAATGCACGAATGTAAAATGTCACTGAGGAATCTTTGCCATTCTCTCCTCACAATTATCCATATCACTAATCAGGCACGCTGCCATCGTACAACTAGGCAGCGTCTTTTCCTCCACTGAAGAGTTTGCCCACATACAGCTTTCTTCAGCTGCATTGTAACTGACATCCGGTAGAAGTTGATGCTTTCCACCACCCATTAGTGCCAAGAACAGAATGAAAAAAAAAATGATCATAAATGCTTTGTGGAATAAAAAATTTGCAATGAAATGTCAGATTAAGACTGTTATTACACGTAACTAAACTATAGACTTATTTAGTGAGTATTTGTATTTAGCTTCCAAATACCAATTAAACTTGGCACATGCTACTTCTCAGTCACTCATTCAATGTCTGAGTAGGCTGAAATGCAGAATCTCAAGTGTAGATGAATATGCATGCCTATGTCACATGAGTACCCACACCCGGGCACATTCATGTGTATATATATACATATATACATTCCAAATATATATATATATATTTGGAAAAAGCCTCCTTCCAACCTGTGTCAGATATTTAATACATGATCTTTCCTAACCCTACTAAAAATAACTGATGTAATTAAGCATTACATAGTGTTTAGCCATGTGTCTATTATAAGCTTCTTTTATAATTATGCTTAGTGAATCAGTTTGGCAATTTTGGTGCAAAATATTAATATTGTTATTGATTCATATTTTAATATATTTATTATTGGCAAGTGTGCCCCTAATTGATCACTGTTATCCTTTTTAGCTGTTGGAGTCTTTTAAAAAATCCACAAACACAAACACACAAAGAGAAAAACCAACTAAATCTTATACTCTTTGTCAGCTTCCTCCATAATTAAAAAATTTTAAATTTTATTCATTTTTCTTTGACTACCTGTATACAGAACAAAGTTTGAAAAATACAAGAAGGTACAGAGTAAGAAGTAAGTTTTTCTTCTAGTCCTGTCTCCCACGACTCAGTTCCTCCCTCAGAGGGTCAATTGTTTTAGTTCTTTTTCTTCCGCAAGTCTTCCGTACATACACAAGCAGAAGTATCTGCCTGACTGTCTTTGTATCATCTATTCATCTATATATCCTGTAGACCATCTGCATTTCTTGTAAAACTTAGAAACTTCATTGTATGGTATTATTAAATTTATTATGATGAGCACTTGGTTTGTTTCTAATTTCGGGCTATTACAAATAACACTGCAGTAAAGATCCATATACATGTGTCATTTCATGTATATGTGTGTGTGTTGGTAGGATAAATTCCTAGCAGTGGAATTGCTGGGTATGCTGAATTACACTCCAAAGAAGTTAGACCAATAACAGTGATACCTGCAAAGTGGACCTCCTACAAAATTCGTATGTAAGTCATCATTGTAATTTTATCTTCACAACTTCTATAAAGTTTGTATTATTTTTCCAAGATAATGAAGAAATTTAGGCTTGGGCTGCTTGATAATTTACCCAAGATCCCACAGGCTCCTGAATCAGAGCCCTTTCTAACACCGTCTTCTCTTCTTCTTAAAGATGTGAAAGGAACTTTTCTTTTGAACCATTAAGTCCTAAGATTTGTCAGAATCAAGAAGGCTACTTAGGGCATCCTTGAGATGTATTGCGGTTTTATTATGCCAAAGAAGACTCTGCCCCTTCCGAACAGAGAAAGCATGTGTATACACACCTTCCACCCAACACACACACACATTTTACTGATGTTAAAACATGAAAAGAAAGACTTCTGAATATTTGTTATGTAAGATCATCTCTGCCTCCTCATCTGTGATGCAGAACTTTGGACTAAATTACCTTTAGAGTTATATTTTAAACATAAATAAGTTTAATTAACTGGCTGAAAGCTTTTGGAGTTTTTTTAGTTTGGAAATATTCTTTTTAGTTTAACATGTGAAGGGATAAAGACTACATATCTTCCAGATTGGTAATACCTAATATTTCTCTCTTGGCAATGAAGTATATATATTTTTTCCCATTAGGGTTATATCATTTCCCTGCAGTAGGCAAGATGGTGACTTAGAAGAAGTATTTGGCTGTCTCAATTTTTTGGGTATCATAACATACTTTACTTGTTGTTGCTCTAGATGATACACGTTTATAGAGGAGGCATTTAATTTGTCATGGCATATGTGTTTCTTTTTTTTTTTTTTTAATCCTGATGATTATGTAACTGGTTCTCTTGAATGTTTCAAGAAAGGGTTACCAAGTGAGTTGTGCAAAGTACAGCTGTGCTTCCTCAGATTTTTCAAATACCACTTCCACTTTGTCCTCGACCTGATTATATATATATATATATATATAATTTTTTTTTTTAATTTGAGCTTAAAAAAGAAGTACTAGTTTTAAAGAAGTAAAAGTAAAGGTCAGAGATGATTCTCTTTTCCTTGGTCTTCTTAATTTTGGAATTCTGTTTATAAGAAGTATTTGCAGAAAAGTGTTGGAAAGATAATCATTTAATTTCCCCTTTCTTCCAATGATGTGAAATGAAGTAACTGTGTGGGTTTTACAGACGTCAGTTAATTTTGTAATTCTCCTACAGTAGACATATTTAATTGATTAATTAAATTAATTGTTCCTTATTTTAGTAAAAAAAAATATCATGAGTTAAAAAAAGCATCTTGGGGGCACCTGGATAGCTCAGTTGGTTAAGCATCTGCCTTCGGCTCAGGTCACCATTCTAGGGTCCTGGGATCCAGCCCTGCATCAGGCTCTCTGCTCAGCAGAGAGTCTGCTTCTCCCTTTCTCCCTCTGCCTCTCTCCTGTTCATGCACTCTCTATCTCTCAAATAAATAAAATAAATAAAAACTCAAATAAAATCTTAAACATACACCCCCCCCCCACACACACACATCTTCATGGGTGCTTGGGTGGTTCAATTGGATAAGCATCTGCTTTTGGCTCAGGTCATGAACTCAGGGTCCTGGGATTGGAGCCCCACTTTGGGCTCTCTGCTCAGTGGGTAGTCGGCTTCTTCCTCTCACTTTCCCTCTGTACTCTCCTTCTCTCAAATAATAAATAAAATCTTTTGAAAAGTATCTTGGCCATTTGTTTAGATTTATGAGAAGCTCTGTACACCTACTGTGTAAGGAAGTTTATTTTTTTCCTCCATTTAATTTCCTTAATCTTTGGACTCTTAATAAATTCAGGTCATTGGCGAAATTATAGGTGGAGACAATAAAGTCTAAGAGTCAAACAAACAAAAGCCCAACACACCCAGAAACCCAAATTAGAGGTAAGGAACACATGAATAATATTTAGAAAATATTTCTCTTTGGGGAGACCTCCTTTTTTCCTCTTTTTCACAATCTTTTAAAAATGTTCTTTTTGTTGCCTTTAAGCTAAACAGTCTATTTTCCCAGTACACCTCTCTGTCGCGTTCCCCGTTCCCCGCCAGCAGAGAAGACGCAACACACGGGTCAGCGTTGAAGCTCCCGTTTATTCTCTGGTTCCTCTCCCTCTCGTCTCTCCTCTCCCATCCTCTCCTGACGTCTCCCATCTTCTCTCCTCTCCCACCTTGCAGTTTCACCTCCTCCCTCCTCTCTCCGCCTTGCCGTCTCACTCGCCTCACATCATCTCCTCCCGGGAAGCTTTCTAGCCCCCTTTTTATATAGTATCCCAGCCAATCAGAGAGGAGATCACATGGGGCGTGGACTGCACGGCCAGCAGGCATTGGTGGCGTCCGGTGATCACGCACTGAGCACGGACCCACGTATGAGGCCTGCGGTCACGTGATCTTCAGGGCCTGTGCTTCCTGGAGCTGCTTCACGTGCTGGGCGCCATATGTGGCGGTCTCCACAGCAGACGCAGCGCTATCTTTGGTGCGTGCCCCCGACACCTCTCTTAAATAGGAATCTGCCTTTCTGGGGGAGGAGGAAGCCCTAGCAGATTTACTACCCTAATTTAGTCTGTAGATACTTTATATTTATGGGAAGTTGCTCATGTTAAAAATAATCGTAATGCACAGGGAAAAACCAGTGACTTAGGCTGATCATCATCCATCCGATTCTACAATCCTTTGTGGAAAAACTTAGATCTTAAGAAAAATCTGTGAGTTCAAAAGGTGAAAAAGAAAAAGTGTTGAAAAAAGTAAATCATGGATGACCCAACATTAGAATGGGTCAGTATCAGAGAAGGCTGAGCAGGAGCCTGGACCTACAACCCTACTCAACCCTAAGGAGCAGCCTTTTCCCTCCCTGCCTGATGGGAATTCAGGAGTTTCACCAGCTCCCAGCTGTGATAAGATTACTTATCATATCAAGAACCAGGAAAACCTCAATTTGAAGGAGAAAAATTAATCAACAGATGTGAACACTGAGATGACAAAGATGTTGGAATTATCTGGCGAGGATTTTAAAATTGTCATCATAATTCAAGGAGCAATTATAAGTAGGACTTGATAAGGATTCTCTATCTATTGAGAATATCCTTCAGGAGTGAAGGGAAATTAAGCCGTTTTTCAGATGAAGGAAAACTGAGAGCATTTATTGCCAGCAGAACCACCCTAAACTAATGACTTCAAGAAATTTTTTTTTTTTAAGATTTTATTTATTTATTTGACAGAGAGAGAGAGATCACAGGCAGGCAGAGAGAGAGAGGAGGAAGCAGGCTCCCCACCGAGCAGAGAGCCTGATGTGGGCCTCCATCCCAGGACCCTGAGATCATGACCTGAGCAAGCCGAGGCAGGGGCTTTAACCCTCTGAGCCATCCAGGCACCCTTCAAGAAGTTTTCTAAACAGAAGGGAAATAATATGACAAGGTACATTAGAACAATGAAAATGGACAATGTGAAGAGTAAAAATGGTCTGTATAATTAACATTCTTATTTCTCTTGAGTTTCCTACATTATTTTTGGTGGTTTTCAATATCTGATGTGGTTCTCATTGTATATAGAAGAAATACCGAAGACAATTCCATTATGAATGGGGGAGAGCAAAGGGACTTAAAGGGGATTAAGATTTGTCCTTGTCACTTGTACTGGTAAAGTATCAACATGAAAAATTGTGAAAGTTATGTAACCCTGAAAGAGTGTGATACCTAGAACAACTACTAAAGCGCTATACATGGAGATACCCCTAAAAAGCACGGTAAGTAAATCAAGATACAATTCTGGAAAAAGTTCAAACACAAAGCAAATGAATAAAGAGAACCGCTTATTCAAGGAGCGTTTAAGAAGACAACAATTATTCACACATAATGGAAATGATCAGTTAGTTATATTGCTTTCTTCCTAAAATCCAGTAAAAGTGGGCTGCATAAACATGTGAGAATTTTACTGGAAGTGGGTTAGGCTGTAGATGGGTTTGGAACTGAAGCCACTTGGCTTATGCGGAGCTGTTAGGATGAGGTGCTTTGTGGAGGCTGAGCCTGACCCTAAGCAATAGAGGAACTGGGCTGGAGAAATTAGATGGAAAAGAAGCACACAAAGGAGATGTAAGCAACAGATTTTGCTTATTTCGCATTTTTGCTCAGCATGAGCCTTTCACCCACATTGAAAGAAGCTTCTTTTCTATTCCTTCTTCTTCTTCTTTTTTTTTTAAATTTTATTTATTTATTTGACAGAGAGAAACACAGCTAGAGAGGGAATGCAAGCAAGGGGAGTGAGAGAGAAAGAGAAGCAGGCTTCCCGCCAAGCCAGGAGCCCGATGTGGGGTTCGATCCTGGGACTATGGCAGACACTTTAACGACTGAACCACTCAGGTGCCTCTTTTCTATTCCTTCTTGTCCTTCTTGTGTTTTTACATGTGTTATCATTTTCTACTCTCCTAAAATTCAAAGGTATTGTACATAAAATTATATTATAAACTAAGTAGATTAATATGGAGAGACTGGGTCAAGCTATCATGAAAGCATTCCTCTTTCTTGGCTAAATAAGTTTTGAGTTCCAAACAACAGACTGAATGCTTGTCTTTTGGAGCCACTTTTCTGATGGTTGGGTTCTGCTGAGATTGATGCTTAGCACTAATGTTCAAGGAATATTCTTTTCTGGGAATTTATCAGCAAAGAGCAAGCAACAATTTCATTTAGCACATTATAATGGAGAGTTGAACTAAGGATAGTTTTCACACACAGATTCAGTAGTTGCAGTGTTCTGTAACGTATTAAAAGAAAAAGTCAAATCTTGGTTTTGGGGTCCAAGGTTGGGGAAGAGGCAACCCTTTGCATTGAATGAAGTGGACTCTTCTGTGGGCTAAACGTAAAGAGGAAGTAGAGAAACACAAATGCATAAAACTACATTGCCCACAAAGCATTTTTAGCTTAAGGAAAGTGTACATTGACAGAGAACAGCTGTAATTTTCCTTCTCTTTTTCTTTCTTTCCTATCTCCTTCCTCTCCTCCCCGCTCCCTCACTTCCTGTTTCATCTTTTCTTCTAAGAGAAAAGAGGCAACACCATTTTCCCAATCTACTGCTTTGGGTCTTGGGCCCAGATTGCCTTTTTGTATAACTCAACAGGTGCTTTCTCAGACTCAATCAGCTAAAAAAAGGACTTTGTTCTATAGCATAGTATGTCCATTTGTGTTGAAATCCACTCATTTCTCCACTATCATTAATGACTACTGTCCAGTAAACTCTATTATTCTTTTAACCTGAAATAAATTTTCTGAATTAGTTTTCATATGACTAAGATTCTATGTATCAGTATGATTATTTTAATCTGGATTTTTCTGCTTAAATTCTACAGTACTAGAATGATAGGTAATAAAGTCAGGAAAAAGCAGAGTATAAAATATTATTGCTCTTTGTGGCCTTTGAATCCTTTAATGAAGCATAATTTTTAGATATACAGTTACTATGAAACTTACTAAATGAATTTCTTTAGAAGATAAACAATCATTTTGTCTTGCATATCAGAGAAGCCCAAATAATGTAATTAGTCAGTCCTAAGTAGTTTCAAAATAGGAATGCTTCAAATTGAATTGAATAGTCATTTTCTTGAATAATGGGTGTGTGCAATTTTGGTTTCTTTCAACATAGAACCAACCCTGGAGAAGAAGTCCCAGGGTGTACCCTTGCCTTTACACTCATTAACTCCTTAGGCACTAGTGCCCTGTTAGCTTCGGATCAAGTTTGTGCCTAAAAAAGGAACAGATTATTCAGTAATTATACCAAGCCAGACATCTTTAAGAGAGGGGCATGGTCTTGTTTTGTGAATTATCTAGAGATGAATTGTCCATAGTATTCCTCAGTATATTATTGTCTTCAGTGGCCTTGGGCACTCAGACCACAGTGTTGAGGAAGTGATTGGCAAGATACTCAAATATTTTAAATGGGTATTTTGTATGTACATTTGGGACAAATAATTATTTTCATATGTTTTGAAGAAGTTCACTCAATTCAGTGAATAATCACTAAAGACATTGCACAACTGAGTATAAGTTGACCTTTTGCCAAGTTCAGGGTTATTAATATAGGAGAGGACTTTGGTAAGGGTGGGAGCTAGACCTTGGAAATGTTAGGTTCTATCTGTGGCCATTGCACAAGATTCTATACACCCCAAATTTTGCATGTGAAGTATGGATTTGGTTTTGTTTGTTGATGTGCAGTGAAGTCCTGTAAGAACTGCAAGGAGGGGTTTCTCTTTCCTCATGCCAGTCATTGTAATCTACTTAGAGCAATTTTTCCTCACCCAAGCCCCACCTAATAAGGTGTCATGTTATGGGTATGATTTATGAATATGATCTAAGTACTTCCTAAATCAGATGAAGTGGAAAACAAGAGAATTTGTGAGTCAGTGAAGAAGAATTCTCTTGCCTGTAATACTGTCTTCTAATCAAAGTCTTATATTTAAAATGTTGAAATAACATCAGCGACATTCTAGCCTTTCGCTCTAGCTGTCGCTATCACCAGGACAAGAGTAGGCTCTCACATATAGTGGCTGCTGGGTTAGCAGGAGCATGATGGCATCTCAGCTCACCCCATGCCACATGAGTAGAGAGGTAACACTGTGTTCCTCACTTTCCTCCCCTCTCCTGCTCTTGTAGAGAGTTTGCTTTCTGTTTTCAAAAATTCAGACATGCTTCTTTTCCTGGGAACAACCTCCTTGAGTGAGAAGTACAGTTACAATTGTGGCTATAGTGTCTTAATTGGAATGTGCTACAAAACACAACTCAGTATTTTTTCCCCTCTTTCTTCCAAAGGATTAGGTATTCATTTAGTCTTTCAAAACAAAGCTACAAATGGCTTTTGATTTTTTTTAAATTATCACCATATGTGATAAATGAAATGGTGAAAAGGTAAATATGTTTGAAGCAGCTTTAACCTTTTAATTTTAAGTAATAATGAAATTTGTTTTGCAGTCACTAGCACATGCAAGGAAATAGTCTGGACAAAGATACTCCACTTGGGGCTCAACAACCTGATAATAGGTGCACAGTTTAAAAAGTGTTGGTGCATGTCTCATTTGGAAGGAGTAAAAGTGAAGGAGCTGGGAAACAATTCATGCAATTAAGCTGACTAAAATGTTGTATCACCTTCTTTTAAGTTAAAACCATTTGTTTAAAGAAAGGAAATATTACACTGTGAAGAGCATGGGCTTCAATAACTATTTATTGAACTATAATGTCCCATTTGATAGGAATACCTCTCAGCCTTGTTCAGCATGTTAAGGACCCCACTGATAACAGAATCACTTTGCTTTGGAAATGTAGCAGGTGAATTGTAATTGTCCAGCCAAAGTTGGAATCAGTTCAATAGGACTATCCCCCATGCTTATCCAGTTGCAAGTAATGTCAAGAGGTGAGATGTTTGATGAAGGGGTTATGATTTCTCATCTATGAAATGCTATTTTCATTTGTTCCTTTGGGGACTGTAGCTGTCAAAAAGAAAAAAAAAGACAAGCAGAAAAAAGAAAATCTTTATTCAAAGAAGAACACAGAAATGTCTATTTAGCCCTGATTTAAAAGATGATTTTATAAACCTTGATTAAAAAATATAAGGTCCTCATACTTTTTTAGTCAGTCACAGGTAGTAAAATATACTGCTGGAATGAATCCCAGGCATTCTGTGAGTAATAAGTCTGTATTGATCACTCATTATGAGTACAGTGGACTGAGAGCTTTTGGGTAGTCACATTTCATGGAAAAAAACCATGGACTCTTACTTTTTTCCAATCTCCCATCTATAAATTTGCCCCACCCCTGGTAGCTCTAGAGTGTCTTCTAGCCCTCTTAGCTTTCCAGTTCTTGCAGAATACTTTTGGTGTTCTCTCCCAGGTGAAATATTTTATTTTACAAAGTTATATGCTTCCAATATGATGCTATACTGACAATAGTAGAAAAAAATATTTGTGAAATAGTGAAATTTTCAATATAGTGAAAATGTTATATAGACTACTCAGTTTCACAATTAGTTACAATCAAATGTACTTGGTATGTGAGCTATAATTAATATTCAATAACATTGAAAAACACCCTTTTTAAAAAGATATTTTATTTATTTGACAGAGAGAGAAAGAGAGAGAGAGCAAGCAAATGCAAGCAGGAGGAGCAGCAGAGGGAGAGAGAGAAGCAGGCTTCCTACTGAGCAGGGGCCCTGATGTGGGGCTTGATCCCAGGACCCTGGGATCATGACCTGAGGAGAAGGCAGACGCTTAACCAACTGAGCCACCCAGGCACACTTGAAAATCCCATTTTTAATATCTAATCTAAAGAATAGGTTCAGTATTTGGATCCATTTGGAAAGGAGAGATCTACCTAATTGTGGATAACAATTTTTTTTTGGTAACTTTTATTAATGATGTAAAAGATCAGCTAGGCTAATGTTTATTTATCTAAAGGACTTTTAGAAATTGATTATAAACACACATTTAACTAACAAATGAATGACATGGATAGGATTTATACTGCCAAGGGATTTTTAAAATTTTAATCATTTTCAAGAAATAATACAAAGCATTTTAAGTTGTATTTAATTCTTTGCTGTGGTTTTGAAGATAAGTGGTATTAGATTGATGGTTAAGCTTTTTAACTGGCTTCTTTTGGTGCATAAAGCAACCCCACAGTAATTTCATCTTGGAATGGTGTGTGTGCGTGTGTGCATGTGTGCGTGTGTCTGTTAGAGAGAGAGAGAGTGAGAGAAAGAGAGAAAGAGAGAGGGAGAGAGCAGGAGCTATTCTTGTCAGTTGCCTTTAGAATAGCACTTTATTGCCGTCACCAGCAATGACACAGTAAAAACAAAACAAAACACCTCCCCCCCCGGAAAACATTGAACGCCAAAGGAGGAAGACATATTCTCCTATTCTCAGGAGTCAATTTTCTCTATTTTCAGGAGTCAATATTCCAACAACAGAACGATGGGGCAGCTCACCAAGGTAGCTTCTTATTTGCATCTTTAGTATTATTTAGGTGCTTTCATAATACATTCTATAACCATAGCATGGGGTCTTCGTCTCTCCATTCCCTGGAACTTTTCCCTTATTTTTCTGTAACTGAATAAGCCATAAAAGTTAAGCGTACTTTAAAATATTAATAACCTAAAAGATGGCCATTAAATCATTTCTCCTCTGAGTAAGGTTTGCCCCCTCAACAAATGTTTTGATAGGATGAGGACACTCAGTGAGCTAGACATTTCTTTTTTTCTTTTTCTTTTTTTTTTTTTTAAGATCTTATTTATTTGACAGAGAGAGAGATCACAAGTAGGCAGAGAGGCAGGTAGAGAGAGAGGAGGAAGCAGGCTCCCTGCCCAGCAGAGAGCCCGGTGTGGGTCTCGATCCCAGGACCCTGAGATCATGACCTGAGCCAAAAGCAGAGGCCTTAACCCACTGAGCCACCCAGGCGCCCGAGCTATATGTTTCTAATGCATGATCCACTCTTGAGGGAAAAATAGGGAGTTCTGTAGATTGTAGATTTTTTCATTTATAAACAGCCTTGTTCTGAGTAACAGAGCAGTGATTTAATAAAAAAAAGAGTGAGAACACATTCTCAAAACAGCTTCTTGTGCAGACTCTTTATAAACAATGTGTTAGGCAGAAGATCAAACACACCAAAGGCATTTTATCCATTCCTGTTAGGAGAAGAAGCTAGCAAACAAATAGCATGGGCGTATCTACTTATTCCCATTCTGTAGTCAACCTCCAAAGACTGACTTTTTCAAATAACGCTTGACACATCAGTGAATTCTATAACACCCTTATAATTGGGCAAGGGATCAGGAGGAGGCAAGAAGTGAGACGGAGGACATATACTTCATTGGTGGGGAGAACAAGGCAAGAGACTGATGTGGGTGAGCTGACTCTGCAGGGCATGGGGTTGGGAAGCGCTGGGGACGACCAGAACAAGTAACTCTCTGATAGTGTTTGAAGGGTTATATAAGTAGCATGGAACCCAGCTGTTCTCTACTTTATGAAGGCCAGACAAGAAGGAATGGACTGAACTTGAAGTAAGAATTGACAAAGGAGGTTCTTAAGTACTGGAAACATTCATGAAAGGAGGTTCTGTGCTTGTCCCTTCACACACACATACATGCTCAGCTGTTAATCTCGTTGACAGAGACCAGGCTGCAAGACATTTTGAGGCCCTTCACAGTTTTATAGAAATTTGAAAACTAACTGAATTGGATTATATGACTCCGTGAACAAAAAATTCTGGTAAACTATTCTGCCGTTCCAAACCCAAGGTCTTAAAGTCCTTTCAAAACAGTCAGGATATACATTGTATCACTGGAAAGAGTCTTCAGAAGTCTGTTACTTTCTTCTATTGTGAGCCAAATAAAGCGTTTACAGTCCCTATGCAGACATCTGGTCATTTGCAATTAGGAGCAGCCATTCACCCATTCATTCTTTTATTCATTTACTTTTAAAACATTTTTTTTGAATGGCCATTTAGCTGAGAGAATCTGACTAATTCCATCCAAAAAGTGAATAACTAAAAATTTCTAAGTACTCATAATTATATATACATTAAGATTATTTTCCCATTTGTACATAGCTGAGCTCTCTGTCTCAGTTAATGTAGATAAGCCTGGAAAGAAATGGATGAGCATTTAGGATGGTATTATATAGAGAGTTTTGTGTTTTAATTTGTTAACATAATTTTTAACCCATTGTCTATTTCACCAACCTGACATTGAAAACAAGATTTTTACTTGGTGGATACTAATTAGTGCTTTTCTCCATGTTAGAGATTAAGTTGCTTTCATTTTCTCACTGTAATGAACAGTCCCTTAGAATAGAAACTTAGGAGAGTTGCTAAACCAAAGGGTAAGAACATTTTTAATGTTCTTAATGCTGCCAGATTGCGATCCTGAAATTCTGTCAACAGTGTCCGGGAGTGTCTTTTTCATTGCACCTTTACCAGTATTAACTGTTGACAGCACACAAGGTTTGGAATAACATTAAATGCTTTCCGATTTAAACAGGATTGTTGAAATGATTGAGATGTAGACACGTTATCACAGACATATGGGACTACCTCCTAAGCTTCATAATGGAATACGTCCTTTCAAAATATTTTTTATTTCATTCACTCGCATTCATCCACTAATTTGACAACTATTAAATACATATTCAATAAGCTCCTACTATGTTCCAGGCTAGGATCTCTATTAAAAAAAAAAAGGTAGTGAAATTTCCACGTTATTCAGCTCACAAGAACGTCTTGCCTCTTTTACTGTGCCGGCTTTTCTTGTGCGCTTCCTGGATTTATTTTGTTTTTAACATTTGTCTCTATGATGGTTAATTTTGTGTGGCAACTTGAGTTGGCCATAGGATGCCCAGATATTTGGTCAAATGTAACTCTGGTGTTTCTGTGGGGGTGAGATTAATTAATTTGGATGAGATTAAATCAGTTGCATAAAGCAGATTGCTCTTCCTATATGGGTCGGCCTCATCCAATCAGTTGAAGTTACAAACTGGCTCACCAGCCCTCACCACCTCTGCATAAGAGACACTTTCTTCTGCTTAACTACCTTTGGCTTGGAGCTATACCATTGGCTCTCCTGGTTTTCAGGCCTTTGCACTTGGACTAGAACTACATCAGTGGATTTCCCAGGTCTTCAGCTTGCAAAAAAGGAATTGTGAGACTTCTCATCTTTCATAATCTCATATGCCAATTCTTTGTAATAAATCTGCCCCTGTCTGTCTGTCTCTCTATAAATACAAGTGCACATCTTTCCTATTGGTTCTGATTCCTTGCAGAACCCTAACTAATACAACTACTATAACTAGAGTAATCTCTCCACAAAAACCTAAGAATTCTGCTTTCCCCTTTGAAATTATTCAGTGAGTTCCCTTTGTCTTGCAAGGAACCTCAAACTTTTTAACATGATTTCCTTCATGATTAGCTCCTACTGTCCTCTCCTTCTTCACTTCTTTACAAATTTCCGTATCATTATTATAACATTTATATTCCTACAACCACTCCATGCTTTATGTCCACTTCAGGTCACCTCTCATGCCATTCTAGCTTCTTAATCAAGTGCTTTTCTTAATCAGTGCTTTTCTCTGCCTTATTTCTGTTCATCCTTTAGGTCTTAGCTTAGACAGAGTGCCTTCTAGGAATCTCTTTAAATCTCTTAAATCCAGTGAAAGAGCCCCAGCTACCTTCCATATGATAGCATGTACTATTTATAACACTACATATAATTGTACTATATATAACACAACTATATACCATAGTTGTCCATTTCCTTACCTGATACTGCCATAGGCATTGAGAGTCCATGAAGGTGGGAATGCTTCCGGTAGTTTTAATCTGGAACCCAGCTTCTGACCCAGTGCCTGACGTAGTCTAGGCTCTTAATAGACATCTATGATGGGGACATTTAATGAGATTTTTGGGTTTCCTTTATTGGCTATATGATATTGTTCACGAATCAATTGCTTTTTACCAGGTGTGCCTTGTAGCTTATTTAATAGATATGAGTCATGCCATTGACAATATCCAATGCATTCTGCTTTGGAATCTGCTTTGGAATCTGCTGTGATTCCTTTCCTATAACTATCATCTATATCAGTGATTCTAAAATGGAGACAGTTTTATCTCCCAGGGGACATTTGGCAATATCTGGGGACATTTTCATAGTCATGGCATGGGTTTGGACATGGAGGTGTTGCTAGACCCTAGTGGGTAGAGATCGGGGGTGCAGCTAAACATTCAACATTGCATAGTGTAGGTCCCACAGAAAAAACTCTTAAGACCCAAATTGTTTATGAGGCCAAGGTTGAGAAACTCTAGTCTATGAATCCAGAGAAAGTTTAGGAAGAGCAAGCTGTCCCATGTGATGGTCATGTGGTAACCGCTGGGCACCTGTGGTCTTTCCTGCCTGCTGTGGATTATTTGACCCTCAGAGGAAAAACAAAGGAAGGGGACCAGACAGCCAAATGATACACTGTATTATTGCATGGGAGCTGTTTTAGTGCTGTATTTTAACTCATTAACATTTAAAAATTGTTATGCAGCAGAAAAATAATTATGTCCTTTTAACTGTTGAAACAGAATCCATTTTTCCAAGTATACTTTTTTTTAAGGGCATATTGCTAAAACACCAACTGTTTTATAAGCACAGTAATCGCATTGCTGTTGAGTATATTGTGTTTTGTTAGGACCCACTTTATAGTGTGGAAAAAGCATTTTAAAGTAATTCTTCTGGGCACAGTTATGGAAAATAACAAAGGTGTGCTTTATTTTTGTATGTGAACAGTTAGCTGCATAGTGACCCCCTCATGCAAATGAAATGTACAGTGGTTTCTTCAGATGGCTTCTGGAAAGTTCAATATCCGAGTCTTTGACCTTCACTTGAAGTAATAAGGAAGCTAAAGAAGGGAACTGGGAAATAAAGAATATTTAAGAGGCTCTGAATTCTTCAATCCCTTTCAAGAGCATAATTTATCCTGTCCATGATCAGTAGTTCTGTTGTGGCCCACCATTTTCTGCTTTCATCACCCATGCAGGGACTGGTTCTTGGCCTCATTCCATGGACCTACATAGCTACATGTGGAATTTCAGGGGGTTTCTAAATGACTAGAAATGTATTCAAGATTAGTGTGTATGTAAATTTAGGAATTTTTCTGAAGAGAGGTGTTCACAGCTTTATTAAAATTGCAAAAAGATTGTGACTTGAAAAAGTTTGATACAGCTCTTTAGGGAATATATATATATATACCTTACTGTAAATGGAATTTCTTTTTTTTTTTAAGATTTTATTTATTTATTTGACAGAGAGGGAACACAAGCAGGGGGAGTGAGAGAGGGAGAAACAGGCTTCCCGCTGAGCAGGGAGCCTGATGTGGGACTCAATCCTGGGTCTCCAGGCTCATGGCCTGAGCCAAAGGCAGTTGCTTAACCAACTGAGCACCCAGGCGCCCCAAAGGAATTTCTATATTTGTGTGGCTTTAGAAGAAGATGTGGGATGTTCAAAATGGAGCTGCTTAATCACTAATGAGGTCTTATGGCTACTCCCCAGTTTGTAGAGCTGGTGTGGGACGCGTGGGCATAACATTTGTTTTGTCCTTCTTATTCTATTACTACACAAATGAGCCCAGAAGGTCATAATTCCTACACTGATAGATAACTTCCACACTTCTATTTCTCTGGTTTGCCAAAGATGAGTTATAACTCACCCGACCCTGCCTTCATCTGATTTTTCATCCTTGAAAATAACCTCACTTAAATTAACACATAGCTTTCTTATATTGATGTAATATAATTTGGGATTAAATAAAAAGGAAATTTAATAAATAATTTTTTAAATAAATAAATTTTATTAAAACAAAACTAATAATAAAAAAGAGCAGTGCAATTTCATGTATTCTTCCTACACAAGGGAATTCTGGTCTGTTCTTGATGACATCGGCGGTCTTGGGCTCACTTATATATTCCTTAAAGGGTTAAAGCTAGTCTTCTTCCAGCTTTGTATGGTCAGGTGCATTACTATCTCTATGCATTATCAGCCTGTATGGGGCATAGAGGGAAAGACAACCCCTGGCTCCTGTTGTTTACTTTGGAAACATGCAAATTGTTTTTTCTCTTATGAGATAATTACACAATAGCCTGTTGCCCTTTCTTTAGAAGTTGCTGATGCGTCTGACTCTGAATTCTTGGGCAACTTGAACAGTCACGTTTTCTAGACTGCTTGTTTTGGGGGTGGGGCAAGGCAGAAGGGAATGCTGTGTTATTAATATAATATTTTCCTACCCTCGACATTTCTATGTTCTTGAGAGAGGATTATGTGATTTAAGTTTGTATAGTCACAATTCAGTGAGGGCTCCCAGACTCATAAACAGGTAAACTCTGGTCATCAAAATAATGAAAGGTGGCAAACATTTTAAAGCAAACTAATATGGAAAGGCCCTAAAAATTATATTTTGAAATGGATGCATTCTACCATGAACAATATTCATTGTAGATAGGAAGTACTTATTTAATGCTAAACTCAGATTTTTTTTCTTCATATTAGTTTCTGCTTATAAATCATGGATTTACAATGCTTGATCTATGCAGAAATTTTAAAAAAATATAAATGTTAACTGGTGATGCTCATGCAGTATTATTATATTGCCTCAATATCTTATTAAGGGAGTTTCTTTTCAGGATACTGGAAGATCAAGTGCCAGGTATTCAATGGTCTAAGTAGATAGGAAGTACTTATTTAATGCTAAACTCAGATTTTTTTTCTTCATATTAGTTTCTGCTTATAAATCATGGATTTATAATGCTTGATCTATGCAGAAATTTTAAAAAAATATAAATGTTAACTAGTGATGCTCATGCAGTATTATTATATTGCCTCAATATCTTATTAAGGGAGTTTCTTTTCAGGATACTGGATGATCAAGTGCCAGGTATTCAATGGTCTAACATGAAATTGAGACTTAAATGTGGGCATCAGCATGAGAATTTAGATGCCATCTTTCCTTTGACTTAAAGATCCTTAAAAAAAAGGTTAAACAATTTTTAGTCGTAAGGGCCATGGTTCAGAATACTTTATGGGCCCTGTAAAGTTTGAGGACACTTTTGTGTTTAAAAGTGACTTTAGCTCTGGAGAGAGCTTGATCCACCTTTGGTAGGTGGGAAGCACTTGGGAGCAAAGTTTAATTCAGGTTATTGCTACATCAGTATCAAGTAGCAGGTAATAAAGTTCCACGTCATCCTGGTTGTTCTACTGGGCACTGTACCAAGTTGGTTAAACAAACGCAAATGGAGCCACACCAAATTATCTACTTAAGGTCAGCACATGCCCTTCTGATGTATAATTTATATCAATGAAAGTAGTATACCAAGAACACACTATTTGTAGCAATAATAATAGTACTCATAGTCCTTAGTTGGGGTTCATATTGCTTTAAGAACACATTCTTTTAGATCGCATTATTCTTAAATGACACCTACCTAAGGAAAACTTTTTTGAAATCTTACCTTTAATGTATAATTCAGGAAATTCTTTAAGTATTTATTGAATGGTCCTGATATGTGTATGTTATACACACCGTGATGGCACATGGAACCTGCTGACAACTTCCCCAGTGACTGGAACTTACCCTGTGAGAGACTCAATAAAGCAGCACTTGAATGTACTATTTAAGGTGACAGTTTTTATGATGACCATTCAAGAAATCTGACACAGTAAGACATGCTTAGGAGCCATAAGATTTCATGAGATAGAGAGGGAGAGAGCTTCAGGCTATGACAGAGAAGATTCTTTTTTGGTGTGTGGAGGTAGAATTAGAATTTACTTTTGGAGAGTGTGTAGGTCAATAGGCAAAATATTATTTAAAAAATATTTATTTATTTATTCATTTTTAAAGTAGGCTCCACACCCAACATGGGGCTTGAACTCCTGACCCTAAGATCAAAAGTTGGATGCTCCATTGATGGAGCCAGCCAGGTGGCCCTGTGACCTTTCTGTTTTAGAACAGTTTGCGAAAATGACATTGCACCATGCAGTTGGAAGACAGTGACGAAAGGAGCTCCACTGCGGTGAATGATTTGTGAAGCTCATTCAGCCAAGGTAGACTGGATCCTGGCTATAGAAGACCTTGAATGACCAGTTAGGGACTTTGCAGTTTAGCTTTTATTCAGTTCTAAGCCACTGAAGATTATTTAAATTTCTTATGCCTGCTGGTGTCATTCTCTTGGCAACCTCATGCATTTCAGTGTCTCTTCTTGATACTGGAATATAGAGCCAGAGAAAGTACAGAAATTGTTAAATTAAATGAAGTTAGGATTCCATGTCATCAAGAAATAACAATATTACTTTCTCCTAATCTAAAACACTTGATAGCATATCCTTCCCAGGAACGAGCTAACTATGGGTACACTGTTCTCTAGCAATCGCTGTCTAAACACACCACTCCATTCACTGAGGTCTCCTGTGTACACAGTGCTGGTCGAGGTGTTTGTTTTATCCCACAGTTAACTGCACATTGCACCTGCCATCAATCACCAGTCATAGGTGTGTCTCTTAATTGCCATTTAAAGGTCTTCTGAATGTGACTTATATATAGTATTTCTCTCCTTTTTTCATAGGTGAAAATCCTTGTTTAGAGTCAGAAAAGGATACTAAACATAAATTATTACAGTTTTTTAAAATTGCCTTCTAATTTGAAAGACTCAAGAATTGTTGTGCTATTTAGGATTACAATTCTGTTTGTAAGGGCTTGCCATTTATCTCCTTAAAATAGAAGGACTGGTGTTTTTCTAATGTAGGTAGAGATCATCTGATCTCATGACTTAGTGTCTGATTTTTTTCAAAAACAAGAAGATGGATCCTACAGATTATAATCTGGTGACTATGAGGTTGTTCCTAAGCAAAATTCTAGAATGAACTCATTCAAACCTAGTTTTCTGAGTGTTTAGAAGATGAGTCCTTGAATGCTTTCATCTAATTTACTAGAATTAGTAAATTACTAGAAACAGCTTATTGCAGACAGATATTACAGACTGCTTTTTTAATTGAAATCTTCTTTTCTGAAATTCATGTATTTACTAACTGATATTTATAAGTCCAACTCCATAATGGGCTCAATAGTAAGAGCTTTCTCCCTATATATCGAGCTGCACAAAAGAGGTATGGCCCCTGCGGGCACGGAGCTTATATTTCACTAGGATCAATGAACTCAGACAAATCTGAAAACAAAAAATAAGAGCTCCATGCAGAAGAAAACAGGTGAAGACACAAAAAATTTTTAAAATGCCAACATGTCTATGAAGGAACCAAAAAAGGATGAGGAAAATGTTGATAGAGACCCATATGGGTAGGTGCTCAAGATCATTGGCATCTTGAAAATTATGTTATTTAGCCTCCTTCTTAGGGTTAGCTGGTTTGTGGTAATAAACGGACTAAAAGGTCTTAGGTTTTATGTCTAGTTCTGGTAACACAGCAGGAATTTATATCTAGCTCTGGTAATAGTTCTGGAGAGTGTTCAGGCAAGCAGGGTAGCTGTGCTCTGTGCAGTCACCCAAAGGACCCAGGTTCATCCAGTACTAAAGCTCTGTCATCCCCCACAGTAGGGCTTCTCAACCTTGGCAATATCGACTTTGTTTTGGGGGGCTGTCCAATTCATTGTAGGATGTTTAGCAGCATCCCTGGCCTCTAATCACTAGAAGTGACTGCCCCTTCTTGACAGTCAAAAAAGTCTCCAACCATTTCTAGATTTCCCCCGTGGGACAAAGTATCCACTGCTCTAAGGCCTCATTACCATTTGCAACCAGCATATGGAAGTTGAAAGAACACAGAAGAAACATACCCATTCTCTTTCAAGCTCAGATCCAGAAATGGGAGATATCTCTTCCTCTATTCCTTTGGAGAGACTCAAGTCATGCAGCCACCATGAACTTAAAGGGGGTCTGAGGAATATGGTTGATCATATGCTTGTCTACAATCTTGTTAATAAGAAAGGAAAAACACATCTGGGTGGCTCCTAATGGCCTTTGCCATGCATTTTTTTTTTTTTTTTTTTAGATTTTATTTATTTGACAGAGAGAGAAACACAGCCAGAGAGGGAACCGAGCAGGGGGAGTAAGAGAGGGAGAAGCAGGCTTCCCGTGGAGCAGGGAGCCTGATATGGGACTCGATCCCGGGTCTCCGGGATCATGACCTGAGCCGAAGGCAGTCGCTTAACCAACTGAGCCACCCAGGCGCCCCGCCATGCATTTTGAAAAATTAAAAGCTATAGTTATCCCATAGCTTGGGAACCTATGAATGATCTATCGCTGTCAGCTTGTTATGCTTGTGAAATATTTGTGTTACACTTAATGGATGAACAGCCTTGTCCTTGGATCATCCATCGTTCCTGTTTCTTCATAATGAAGAAGAAAGAAACTTCTTTATGCTCTTTAGTGAATGAAATCACATGTAGGCTACAAGCTTGGTGAAAGTCACTGCAATCCTGAGGGAGCTCTCCAGAGTGTGTGATCTGACACTCTTAGACTGCTTACAATTTTACTTTGGATAAGTCTGGTTTTAACTATTGCATTTTAAAGACATGTAGAGAAAATAAGAGTAGCCTAGAGGAAAACAACAAAAAGCATTACAGGAAAAAGAAATAGGCTCACCAAAGGAGATTAAAAAATCTTTGGATAGTTAGCTATCAAACCAGAAAGCTGGTTCCTTTGAGAAAAATAGATGTCCTGAGGGATTTGGTGTAGTTCCTGTGCTTCCCAATCAGATTTCTTGGAGTTAGACTTTTCCTTTAAGAAATTCCTCTCTCTATATATACATATATATATTTAATATTAATGGAATTTTATCTTTATCATGTTTTTGTCAGGTGGGTTATAGAACACACTCTTAACTAAACACTTGATGTCTTCTTAATAATAAAAATGTATATGCTTGTTAAAGTGACCACATTGTACATTCCAAAGAAAAATTTCACATCACATATGTTCCTGCGCTCATGTGTCCGAACTTCAAAATCAACCTCTATTCACTTTTGATTTAGTATGTTCTTTTTGGCAAGTTTCTCTAGAAGTCTACTTCCCAGATCTGCTCTTTCAGCTGGAACTAAGGTTCTTATTATGAAGCTGTGCTACAGACCCACCATTGGAAAACATCCCTCTTTAGGGCGTAACTTGGCACCTGCAGACTCATGGAGAGCAACAGGATGTGACAATTTAGGACAAGAAAACAATGGTATATATTGTCCTACAATACAGTTCAACATGACAGAAACAATTTGAAGGGGCCGAATGTAGCTTGCCAAGACTTGTTCTTTAAGGAGTCAGCACTGACTTTCCTGAGACACTGGTAATATGTTTAATTAAAGCAAAAAATAAACACTTTAGTTTTTTCTTTAAAATGTAGTCACTGGTTACGGTTTTAAGCTTCTCAATTTGTAGACAAAGAATAGACACAAGTTAGTTCCTAGTTGCAGAGTATAAACTTCAGTGGGTTAGCTAGTTATCCAGGATATTGTTTATCTAATTATTTTGAAAGCAAATCAGGATCTTAAATGAAGGCAGGAAACGTGTGGGGAAAACTACCTACTGGTGGGAATACAGTGATAGGAAAGTGCCCAGTTAAAGTGATTGTGGTACTCTTAGCTCCCTTAATGCATGTTCCACATTTTCTCACTTACTTTATAACCACAGCCTGTGCTCAATGACTTCCCGAACTCTGTGTCCTTTCATTCCAACTCAACTCCCCACTCATTTCTTCCTCTTTCTTGATCCTGAGCATCAGGTGTTTTCTCCTTCTTCCCTTTGTGTCTTTAATGTTACAGGGAGTGCATCTGTTAGGACATGAACACTTTTAATTTTCAAAGGTCTTCTCATTGTGGAAGATAACCTGAGTCCTTTAGGCAAAGTTTTCAAGCTACTTTGCTTTCTCTCTCACTCTGTTCTTGAAGTTTGCAGCCTCCAGTACCTCATCATACAATCATCCCTTAGTCTTTGCAAATGAACCACTAAATGGTACCCTCCTAGGTTTTTTATACACCTGCTAACCATTGTTTCATTTCTTTTCCTCTTCTAAATTCCTCAAAGTAGGTGTTTTCCAAGGTTCAGGTTTTCAACATCAGTCTCCTTACTTCTCAATATTGACAATATCAGGCACATGCAACGCTTACCTTGAAGTGGATAATTAGTGATGATGTTGTCACCATGCTTCTATCTCAGTGGAAATTGTGTTCTGCATTGCCAACTGCCTGCTGCAGATCTCTAAATGTGGCATGTTCCAAAATCATGAAAATGCAACTTCCTCTCAATCTCCCCACACTGCTTCATATTTCTAACTCTCTCAGTTCTTACATGTAATCAATTGCTAAATTCTCAAAAGTTTACTTCCACTACCTTTTCTGTCATCCTCTTCCTTTCTCTTGGTACTTTCTTGACTAAAATCAGTACTATTGTACCAATTTTCTAAATGATCTTTATGCTTCTATATTCTTTTTCTTTGAATTTTTTTTTATTATCATCAAATTAGACTCCAAGTTACTATATCACATCAAAACTTTCAAAGAACCTTTCCTACATAGGGAGTGTAATTCAAAACCTCTTAGCTTGGTATCAAAGTTGTCCCTTCATGCTACAGGGAAAAGAATAATACTTCTTAACTGTCCTTAGGAGATTAACTGACCCTCTGAAGTCAGGGAAACAAAATTTAGTTGACTAAGACTATTTGCTCTTCTTGCTCATGTGGAGTGGTTGTCATAATTTGGCTTTGAAATACTTTATAAAACTATAGGTTATAGAATTTCACTTGAAATTGATGTCTGTTTGGTACAGATCATCAGTATTCATCAGTTTAGACTGACAAGTTTTCTTACTATTTGCCTTCAACCATAATTGCATTTTATTGCTACAGTAACTCTTTATATTCCTTTTAAAATATAAAAACAAAACATTATCTGCTCTAATTAGGATGGCTGGCTGTCTTCATTTGAAATGAAAATCACAGTTGAGATGATCATTGTCTTTCCAGGAGAATTAACAATGATGAAAGTAATAAGTGATACTCAGATTATGATCAGATGATTTTTCTACCAGAAAACTAGAACGAATTATAGTTTTAGTAACTGCCATATTGGTATTTAGAAATCCACTAATCCAAAAGCTAGAAAATGTTTATCGACACATACAACCGTCACTAAGTGTGTATTCCAAAAACAAGAGCTAATGGAGGTCAATTGGAAAAGACAACAATCACTATCACTTCGATAGCTTTCACATCTTCTTACCCACCAAATGTCTCAACCAGACAAAACTAAAAATATAGCCTGGAAAGGAAGCCCTTTCTAAATCAAAGTACATAAGTATTTAATTCACTATGCTTTTTGGTAAATGGGTTATAACATTTACCTCAAGCTGTCACACCTTGAAAATGTACTTGTCCTAGAGAAGGTTGCTGAGGTCACGCTCAGGAGTTCACATCCTGGGAGAGGTTTGCAGTTGAAGCTGAGGTGTATCTGGTTCAGCCCCGAGGCAGCAAAACTGGATGAAGCGGTTTTCTCCGCCTTTGATTTGTGCAACAGCTTTGGCTCCGCAAATAGGGAAGTGTCGCCGCTAAATCGGCTTTACTCTAAGGGCACAGTGTGCCTGTTTCTCAACTCAGTGATATCCAAATCCAGGACCATTTTACTTCAAGTGGAATACACACACAGAGCAAACATTCTCAAGGTCAGACGTGTGTGTTCCTTGTTTTCCACTGCAATAACCATTTCCCTGGTTCAGAAAGAGGCTTGGAACTCATTCATGCTACATACAGATCGGAGGCGAAGTTGGAAGGATCACTCTTTTTTAGAGATGTTAGGCGATCAGTATTTATGGGGTAATCAAATTTGGAGGGGGGTGTGGCATCCCAGGTTTACATTCCCGAGTACATGCTTGACCGTCTGTGTGATGAACAGATGCCCACGGCATAAGGAAGTGGTCAACTGAAACAAGTAACTCTGTAATTCCAGCAATATTCCATGACCTTTCAATTTCACTAGTTTAAGCAGCAGTATGGTTGGGGACAAAGTCCTTTGGATTATTCCTTCCTTTCCTATGCTCTTTTGATGGAATAAGGAATTGTACAATGATGTGCGTTTTGTGTGTTTGCATAGTCGCTGTTATTATTATTTTGCACTTTAAAAGAGCTTCTTTTTGTATAAACAAGATCCAGCCACTACTAAAGGGGACCCTGATTGTCTGGATGCCTGTTTGGGAATGGAGAAGTGTGGATTTTTCTTTTCCTTCAGTTTCCTGCTATAAGAGACTGCGTCACAATTACAGGTAGACAGCTCAGCAAATACCCCTGGGCTCCCCTCCACTTCTCAGTAATGAATGCTGTCCTATTGTTTCTTTCAGGTTGTGCCACTTCATATCGCTTACCTTTTTTGGCCTTAGTTTTATGTAAATTGTGTGTGGATAATGGAATGAAATGGTTTCCATGGAGCTGAACAAATATAGGTCATAGTGTAAGGAACTCTTCCTCTCTTGAAGTACACAGGTGAATTTGCATATAATTTTAATTATTCAGTTTTATAAGTAGGACTAAAACCGTGAACAAAGTTGAGCTTCTTGTGAGGTAGACCTTCATTTTCCCTCATAAAATATGTATGTGTAGATACAATAAAAACTCCCACTACACAAAAATGCTAGAACTTAGTAGAGAAAAATCAGTTGGGAAATCTGTGTTTTCAAATACATTTTTATGACCTATTAGCAGAGTGACTTTACGGTTTACTTCTCAGTGCAGCAGCTTTAAACCTCTAAATGCACTTGTCTTTTTATGCCTCCCATACATTTAGGCTGCTCCCCTTCATTTATTAATGCATTAATTCATTCATTCAATAAATGCATAAGCTTTGAAATCAGACAGACCTGCAATTTAATCCAATTTAAAGCTTCATACTGGCTTTCATTTAGGAAAGTTAGCGAAACTCGCTGACTACGAATTTCTTTGTGGTTGAACATGAGGTGATCACTACTCCCTTACAAGGCTGCTGTGATGAAGAAGGACATGTGGGTGTACACTATCTGATCAGTGGTCTACCACATGACAGGTGTTAGAGCAGCCATGAGAAAGCAACTCGCAGAGCTCTAGCTACAGGAAATGTTTCTCATCAAGAACAGTTTCTATGATCTGAAATTCACCAACACATTGGCAAGGAAGCCATGTGTAGGCTGCTCCCAGTCAATGACTGGGTGCATCAGGAATAGTAAGGCAGGTTTACTCCTGGAAGAGAGGGTCCTCCTTAGCATGGGTTACTTTGGCTCAAGGACACCTTGATTTTGATCTTGCTGGACCTTCCTCACACTACGGGGCGGCTGCAGACACTTTCATTTAACCTTCCTTCTCTTCCACTTGCGCTGTGGTCTGAGGCTGCCTTTCCCAGCTTCTTCCTCGTGTTCTCTCACAGATGTTTCTCCTAATAAAACTCTTGTGTCTTGGTGTCTGCTCCTTGGAGAACTCACACTAATTCAGGTGCTCATTAATAATAGTTGTTTTAAAGATTATATTTATTACCTGTTATGTGCAAAGCACTTTCTTGGGCTCAGTGTAGGACGCAGCTGAATTAAGCATATTTCACTATTTCAAAGAAGTAGAATCATGATATTGATGAGTTGTGTAATAAGGCTAAAAGATACAATATTGAAAACTTTTACCCTTTGGATGAGAAGTACCATAAAAATTAATGATGGACAAAATAAAATTAAAAATAGTCATTTTGAAACAACCTTTTAAAATAGTCATTTAGAAATGTGACACCAGTGCATTTTTAGTCTTCTAATATCACTTTGCTCCAGCATAATTCCTCAGGCCAGTGTTTGAGATGGAAATATGCAATAAAGGATTTACAATACAGGCTTAATTTACCCTAAGATGGGCTATGTATTTTGATAATCATAGCTCCATCAGAACTATGAACAGGTTGGTTGTGGAGAGAGAAAGATGCTTCGATTAAACAGACTTCTTGTATTATTGTGATCTTGGGTCCTTTGTAAGATCTTTATACTTCTTATTTGTCAAAGTAAGTTTGAACCAGATGAGCAAAAGAGCCAACATTCTCTGAACTTCTAAGTTCAGTGGCTCCACACCCTTTCGGACAGATTGATAAGGTGACAATTAGTACATTGATATGCGTCATTTTATGAAGGCTTCCATAACTGAATTTACCATCCCACAGCTAACCTTTGGAGAAGAGTTTCTGGAAGCAAAATTGGCTTTCTTCTTCCTCTCTTTACTGTCTCTCTCAACAAGTAAAGATACGTGTATATATGTATGTACATATATTAGTATGGGTGTGTGTGTGTGTGTCTTTTAGAAATAGAAGAGAATTTTGTTTTTAGTTAAAAAAATCATTGAATATGGCTCTTAAGCTTTATGCTTTACTTTTTAATAATTATTTTTAAAACCTTATAGATCACTGTATATATAACTCATTAATTTTCACTCTCCCAGGCAATGGAAGAAGGAGGCATATGTTATTATTACAGTTTTACAGATTAAGATCTTAAGAAACCCAAATTTGAGTAGCTTTTTCAGCTTTAGGAATAGATCTGACACATGCTGATTTCCAATTTCCATTGGACTCTACAGTTACTTCCTGTAATTGAGGAAAATTGTATTAACAAATCCAAATATCTTGAATTTTTGCCTTTCATCACAATTCTGCTGGATACCAGAAAAAGGCATTAATAGCTTGACTGTGTAATCACACATACCAAAGGATGGATTAATGAGAATTATCATCCATGAAACAAAATAATTCAATTCAGTTATTTCAATCAGAGCAATGATTCTTTCTTCATTTTTAAACACCAAAGTTCTTAAATAAGCTGTTCAGTAAATTCATGTTGGAGGCAGAAAGTTTTCAATCTGTATAACTTTCCTATCTTTCTCTACAACTCCAAGTAATATTTTGCATAAAATCTGAGGTCATTCCTGCTGCTTTGGTTACTGATGACGGTTCTTAGGACTGCTGAGCCTGGACTTGAGTACATTTCAGACTTACCTTCCCTAGTGCATCCCTCCCAATTAGACTTCTTCACTAGACCCACAGGACCTAGATTGACTGCTGCTTCTGTCTACTTCATCACCATTGTAGACTCTGCTTGAGTTTTTTCACAATATGTACACTTTTTTTTCATATGAATATTAGAGTTTTGTACCTCCCAGGTCCTCCTCTTACTTTTGCTGGCCATGTTGATATATGAAGTATCTATGGATGATGATATCCCCACAGCACTAATATTTAGTTCCTGGAGGCTCTCTCAATAAGCTATTTGTGTAAAACTGAGTTGTTTTTAAATATGTTAATAACATTTCTTTTTCAGCGAATGTATAAACCAGAAACATGCGTGAGGTGCTTTAGCTTCATTTTAGCATGGAATTTTGTCCCTTATTCCTTAAGCTTGTGGCTCATTCCAGAACTTTTGTATATTCTTTGCCTATAGTTCTTATATCCACCTTAAAATTTCCAGCATCCCTCTGTTCTTATGCTCATTAAACCTCTCTTCCCTCAGTACATATACATAAAAATGATAAATATAGCTCTTTTCAATTTTAAGGTTTTTTTCTATAAATATTCCTTAAACTTATATCAGCTGCTCTTGCTTGAATTTTTATGAGAAAAGGTCTGATTTTTCACAAAGTTGCACTAGTCATTTGAAGTTCAGCATCTCAACAATTTCTGTTCCATGTAGAGCAATAAGTCAGGGGTATCTGTATCTGAAGGGTGAGGACCTCTTATTTGGAGAAGTGTGCCTCCAAATTTATCCACAGTCACAGACTTGACACCTTTTTCTGAATATCTGTGGGTGAGCTCTTGGGATATTTCAGGGGGAAAAAATCTTCCATGGCCAAATAATTGTAGGAATTGTTGCATATTTGAACTCTTCAAGCCTTTGTTTTTTAGATGTGTTTGCCCTCAAACATTGATTAGGGAAAAAAAAATTGTCCAAACCTAATTTCCACAATTTGGGGAGAGAAGTTCTCATGGGCTCTTTTTGTAATACAGTTCAGCATCTTAGAACATTTACTGACCAGATATTGTAATATCTAATCTAAACAGCCCCTGTTTTGGACCTATTGTTGACTACTAAATTTTCCACTGATTTTAAATGTTGTTTTAAGAGTGTTAATTTCTTGAGGGAAGAAGGAATATTTTTATATGAGTATGTGTCATGTTGACACACATTAAATATGTGAGTAAAATTTGTACTTCTATGAAATACATTGGTGTGAACCAAATAAAAAGTAGAATGTAGTATGTAGCTACCAGGTAATGGGGAAGGCCAGCATCCATTTCTAAAGATCCTATGCCTTAACATGGGGATTTTTTAAAAAAGATTTTATTTACTTATTTTGAGAGAGAGTGAGTGATTAGGGGGAGGCACAGAGGAACGGGGAGAGAAGGAATCTCAAGCAAACTTTACACTGAGAGCAGAGCCTGATGTGGGGCTCTCTCGTACAACTGTGAGATCATGACCTGAGTGAAAATCAAGAGTCACACACTTAACTTGGGAATTCCCTTAACATGGGAATCCTTAATCTTGGCAATATAATAGAATCACTTGGAGTGATTGTAAAAACTCGTGATGCCCCACAACTAAATGGTCAACTAATGTTCAACAAGGCAGGAAAGAATATCCAATGGAAAAAAAATAGTCTATTCAACAAATGGTGTTAGGAGAACTGGACAGCAACATGCAGAAGAATGAAACTGGATCCATCCCTTAACCATAAAAATAAATTCAAAGTGGATAAAGCCTAAATATGAGACAGGAAACCATCAAAATCCTAGAGGAGAACACTGGCAGCAACCTCATTGATCTCGACCCAGACACATCTCTGAAGGCAAGGGAAACAAAAGCAAAAACAAACTATTGGGACTTAATCAAGATAAAAAACTTCTGCACAGGGAAAGAAACAATCAACAAAGCTAAAAGACAACCTATGGAATGGGAGAAGACATTTGCAAATGACATATCAGATAAAGGGCTAGTATCCAAAATCTAGAAAGAACTTACCAACTTAGCAACCCCAAGCCAGTGAAGAAATGGGCAGAAGATATGAACAGATATTTCTCCAAAGAAGACCTACAAATGGCTAACAGACACCTGAAGAAATGCTATCACTCACTATTAGGGAAATACCAATCAAAACGATAATGAGATACCACCTCACACCTGTCAGAATGGCTAAAATTAACAATACAAGAAACAACAGATGCTGGTAGGGATGCAGAGAAACAGGAACTCTCTTACAGTGTTGGTGGGAATGTAAACTGGTGCAGCCACTCTGGAGAACAATATGTAGGTTCCTCAAAAGTTAAAAATAGAATTACTCTAGGGCCTAGCATTGTACTACTAGGTATTTATTCAAAGGATCCAAAAATACTGATTCAAAGTATTATGTGTACCCCAATATTTATAGCAGCACTTTCAACAGTAACTAAATTATGGAAAGAGCCCAGACATCTATCAACTGATGAATGCATAAAGAAGCAATGGTACACACACACACACACACACACACACACACACACACACACTGGAATATTACTCAACCTTAAAAAAGAATGAAATCTTGCCATTTGCAATGACATAGATGTAACTGGAGTTTATTATGTTAAATGAAATAAGTCTTCTAGAAAAAGACAAATACCACATGAGTTCACTCATATGTAGAATTTAAGAAACAAAACAGATGAACATAGGGGAAAGGAAGGAAAAATAAAATAACAGAGAAGGAGACCATAAGAGACTCTTAACAATCGAAAACAAACTAAGCGTTGCTGGGGGGTGGTGGAGGGAGGGATGGGTTAAATGGGTGATGTATATTAAGGAGAACATTTCCTGGGATGAGCACTGGGTGTTATATGTAAGTTATGAATCACTAAATTCTACTCCTGAAACCAATGCTATGCTATAGGTTAACTAACTTGACTTTAAATTAAGTCTGGGGAAAAAAAAAGATTTTGTAGGGATTTCAATTTTGGCTAAACCTTCAAGTTTTTACTTCAGGGGACATCACAGTGAGAGTTGAGGTTTTTGTACCCAGGCGATTTTTTCCCCTTTGAATAAAATATAATCAAAAACAAAACCAGAAAACAAAATGACAAAAAATCTTGAGATGTGCTGGTCCCATCCCAAACTAGTTAAATCAGAATCTTTGAGGAACAGGATGATACGGGGCCTGGCATCAGCATTAAACTCCACCAGAAATTCTAACGTACAACCAGTGGTTAGTTAGTGAACCATTCACTGGTGAAATATCAACTCATTTCTGATGATTCTCTTTATGAGTGAAAGTTGGTGCCAAATTGGATTTTTCTGCTTAAGGGTCATCTGAGGAATTTCTGTGGACTCTCGAGACTTAAATTTCACAAGACACACCTTGGGGTATGAGATGACCTCTCTGTGTGTTGCCAAAGAGCTGACTTGACCATCTGGGTAAAAGCCAATCTGTGGGCAAACAGAGCCTGTGATTACCCCATGAGAAATGTTCTCTGAGCTTTAGGTTTCCAGGAATGAAGATAAATCAGTTTGGACTCAAATGAGCTTTAGTGTCTGAGTAGAGTTAAGAGAAAAGAATCTATGGGTCAGCTCCCTGCTTCATTGACATACTTGTAGGCACCTCTTTCTATAAGCCCAGGGTCCAGGCTACTCATTTATTTCTCAACTCCCTTTAGCAGTTAAGTCTGATCAACATCTATAGGCCAATGGAAGATACAAGTATGGTATGCCAACATCATAAAGCTTTAATGACAATATAATGTGTTTATATGCAAAAAACAAGACCATAAAACAAACAAACAAACAACAACCCTGCAGTCCATTAACACCTGAGTAAAATATATTTGGGTGAGTAAGCAATGGTAGTTCCTGTCAGATCACTGGCTGTGAAATCACTGCCTTTCTCCCACCTCATGCTGTTGATTTCTTTCACAGTGCCTCCATCTTTGTTCTGAGTGGAGGGGACCTGCCTACCTTAGTCTGGTCATGGGGACCTGTCACCGTCATGTTTCTCCCCACAAGGGCAAACACCCAGGTCACGTGGTAGGGGTGGCTGAATGATCTGCTGAGATTTTCATCTCCTCAACCTACAAGGATATTGGATGCTCTTGGGGTAGCAGATGCCACAGGGCAGACTCCTCCAGGTACTTCAGTGTGTTCTGCAAATATGATCACTTTCTATGTGTCCCACGATATGAAAGAGCTTGGGAGGTATATGTTTTCAGGTCCAGAACAGGATATTTTTATTTGAATATATATATATATATATATATATATATATATATATATATATATATATACACACACACACACACATATACACACACATATAAAATAGTGTATCTACTTAGTGAATTCTATTTACTACAAAAAAACTCTATATTTTATTATATCACTTAAACCTTGACATGTACCAATTATGTGTTGGGCCCCAATGAGACCTAATTTCCATGAAGGAATTTCTTCCAGACATTTCTCAGGTAATGTATCTTTTTTGAATCCTCAATCTTCACAAATATTGGTTGAGAATTCAGAAAAATGGGAAGAGGCATTATGATTCTCCCATGAAAATTAAAGTTTAATAATCAAGAAGTTATTGATTTGAAGGAATCCACTGATGTTAAAAATCAAAAGCAAGAGCAGGATACACTGACAAGGAGGGAGCTGGGGTGTCTGGAAATTGGAATGGTAACAAGGAGAGATGTGGTCACCATGTAATCAGTCACTCTTGCTTGGAGTTGTTGCCCGGTTTTAAGTGTGTGTCTGAGACCCTGTCTGCTACTGACACAGCTAGTCCTGCAAATGGAACAATTATTGATAAGTTAATGCACATCATATGTTTTATACAAGTCCTATGAGTGGTCTTCCATGAGATAACATGTTTTAGAAGAAAAGAACTCTTTAAATGGGAAGTTTTGACTTGTGAGACTCTGTAGTGCTGTTAACTTTCCTAGGTAATGTGCATATTTCCTTCTTTGAATACTGCCTAATAATGTTCACTGTAGTTTCCCAGAATCTGAATATTTGCTGGAGGTTACAGAAAAAAATATGAGGAAAAGAAGTGAAGTCAGTACTCATATAAGAAGTCAAAAACCAATCTAAAATCTAAATTAGCAAAAGCAATATCAATTTCAATAGCAAAACCAAAATCAGAGCAGACAAAATATTTTCATCATTCAAAAAGGAATTTGTTCACATGAAATAATTTACATCCTAACACCCAGCTTGAATGTACTTTTGGATGTACTCTTAGCATTGCAAAATGAAAGAAGCTTTTCTACAACTTTAATATTTGTCATAAAACAAAGGTCAAGACTATTGGATAGGGTAATTAATGCTTTGTATACTTAAAATTTCATTTTAAGAGTAGCAGCTTTTAAGTGTTAAGTCTTTATGGTAATGTTTTTTAGTTTTTTAAAAGGGAGTTTTATTGGTATTTTTGTACTACTTACTGATTTCTTTGAATGTTTTCAACTATCAAATGTTTATATCAGAGAGAGATCATTTTTATGTTACATAATATATATTGTTTTATAATATTAGCCAGTCATGTATCTGTTACAGCACGTTTTGTTAACAGAAAAACCTCCCAAAGTTTAATAGAAAACCTGAATCAGAAAAATGATTTGCTATTTATTATTTGGTCACTCTTTTTTAATTAAAAACACATAAAAAGTTATACAAATATATAAAGCTATGATTTGCGGAATCCCAGAGAATTTTTTGTGTCCTAGTATTGAAGGTTAATATCAAGAATTTATACCACTAAGATATAAATGAAATTTCCTGGGGGACAGTACGAGGAAAAGAGAAGAGCAACATGATGCCCTGGCAGAGGAAAAGTTGGAGGGTTAAGCCAAGTTCAATTACAGGGTGTCAGGACAGAAGTCTCCAGGAGCAGAATGGCATGGACACCAGAATTGGAATCCTGAAGACACATCAAAGTCAGGAAACATCAGAGGCAAATGAGGGGGCAGAAGGGGAGTTAAAAAGGAAACTAATTCCAGGGGTCAACATTTTCTGGAATCAAGATTGCCTTAAAATGGGATCGCTGTGGTCCTTGAGGCAAGAGATCTTAAAGGAACAGCCTATTGTCAAGTGCTGCTTCCCGCAGAGTTTAAGGATTTAAAAGACATATTTGATAAATTTACCTTCTGATAATAGACCAGTGGGAGATGGTGATGGGAAAGAAATCTATTTCTATATTCAGAACTTTTCTCGCACTTCATGAACTATGTAGGCATAACTCCTCCCCTTTCCTAATTTCTAAGCAGAAGACTAGGGGGAGTAGGAAGATAGAGAAGAGAGGGGCCAGGGCTGATGGCTGAAATCTGGGGAAATGGAGTCATTCATTAATCTGAGGAGGAGAGAGAACTGAGGTTTTTATTCTTTTTCTCTTCTCATGGGAGAGAGAAAGGAAGTATTCTTCATTCAAGTTAAGTGAGGGACCTTCAATATACTTACTTGTAGAAGTTGGAGGTGACGAAGAGAAACAAAGATCAACATCCTGGTCCTCTTTAGACTTCTGTTAATGTGATCTCTGTGAGTACTTGGGCAGGAGGAGAAGACCGAGAGAAATGTCAGGCAGAGAGAAAAGCTGAACAGCCCCTGCATGGTGTTGCACGGATGTGGTGTGTTCCTCTGGGACCCTACAAAGTGGCCAGACCTGATCTGCTTGGCTGAAGACACACCTAAGAGGACTGGAGGAATGATCCTGCCCTAAGAAGCAGTGAGGAAGCCTACTCATTAGGTTGGAAGAGGTTGATACAGGGATATAGGTGATACAGGTGTCGGTGGAAGGAGGAATCAGCTGCACCTGTGCCCACATGGAGCTCCAGCCCTCATGCACAGGCCACCAGCAAGGCTTCAGGTGACAAAATCAGCAGAGCTGGTTCCAGAGGCACACCTAGGTTCTTTCCTCTACTTTCTCCTAAGCAATCGTAGTCTAGAGGCGTTTCATGGTCATTCCTGCTATTTCAATTGTATTGATATTTTCAAGTTCTTTAAATACACTATGCCTCTATTTATTTCTGGGCTTCTATGAATGTTGTTCCATTTACTCAGAATATCTCCTCCTTCTCAGTGACTTTCCAACTCTTAGTAGTTCTCTTAAAGCTTGGTTTAAATGTTACCTGTTTAGGGAGATCTTCCTTAAATCTCTAGTAGTTTTGCCCTCCATGAAATATGCTTTCTTACCACCCTGAAATTCCATTTTTTAACAAATATGTCAAGTATCATGCCTGTCTTGCTCAAACTGCACTCCAGGTCTAATACTAAGCTTAGTGGTGTATGAGTAATTAATGCACATTCTTTGTCTCAACAAATGAAAGAAAGTAATTATAGTCACAAAAGGAAGAATGAGAAAACAATTCATACTATGAATAGAAATCAGTTGTATACTATAAACCACTTACACTTGCACATTATAATGCTTGGGAACAGTATAATTGCCTGATAAAGAGTCAGTTAAGTTTTGTCTCTAGTCATTTACCTGTAGGCAATCACAATTCCTATATCAGCATTAACAATACTTATGTTGATTGTTCTATCATCTATCTATCTATCTATCTATCTATCTATCTATCTATCTATCATCTATCTATCATCTATCTATCTATCTATCTATCTATCTATCATCTATCATCTATTTATCAATCATCTACCTACCTACCTATTGGCACGGCACAGGGTTGGGAAGGAAGTTATGATTACACCCAAGTACTTCTTTCACAGAGATAAAATAAACTGTGGTTTACATGAGATGGGCTGAAGCATCTTAAGGCATCACTTACCTTAAAGATCTCTACCTCCTTGGTGCTCATTGTGCTAGAAATTCCACAATTCAATTAAATTCTCCTTTAAAGTGAGGGTACTAGGAAGAGATGCACTGTGGGAGTGTTGGCATTAATATGGATTATGAGCCAGGTTTCCTTTTGTCATGTTGTGTTCATGTGCCATTTCTCCTGATCTAGTCAGATAATTCTTTCCTGACAGTGAGTAAAGAGGCCCTGAAGGACACTAAGGAGTCCTTAGCTTCTTTCTTGAATTTATCTCCAAGGTCTTTATTAGCTTTGGAAATCCATGATTTCACCTAAAATGGGTCAAAACATTGAGTCACTTGTCATTAACAACCTTGGGGAGTGTCTGGGTGGTGCAGTCAGTTAAGCATCTAACTGTTGATTTCAGCTCAGGTTGTGATCTCAGGGTTGTGAGATCGAGCCCTGCATCAGGCTCTGTACTTGGCATGGAATATGCTCAAGATTCTTTCTCCATATCCCTTTGCCCCTCTCTCTCAAAATAAATCAATAAATCTTAAAAAAATCCAATCCTGGATGTCTGTTAATTTCTCTGAGGTACAGTTTCTTCCTCTGAAAATTAAGAGTTATAATTTATAATGTCTCAGGACTTTTCCAACCTTAACATTTAGTAAGTGTTGATAATTATTCCTAATAACAGGGAATATAAAGTAATGAACTTTGAAAATTCTCTTACAATAATGCAATAATTCCATCTATTCATTAAAAGCATAGGAAACTGGTAATAAATATATTTAAAAAGGAAGAGAAAATTTTATCTAGAACCCATCAAAGTGTATTAAAGAAGTCTTCTGTATATGACTTTTTATTATAATGCCCATCTTTCCTCTCAAGGAAATCAAAGGAAGTACCCAACACTTGAGCAAGATGATCCAAAAGAAAGAAAAGGAGAGGAAAAAAAAACCAAGATTACCTTTATGAAACACATTTAAGAGAGAAATTCTAGATGACTTTGGCTTTGGTAAAAATCTTTCCAGGAGTTAAAGGTCAGACAAATTTCTCCAACAGATCTGTGAATGGATTGATGTGTTACCGTATTTCTATTACTTTCTGAGTGAAACTCACAAACTCCAGGTTCTTTACTTCAATATTAGGAGTTGAACGGGATAAGAGGGATTAAGAAAAAGTTACCCTTTGTAAACGTTGCAAACCAAGTTTGCTCCTGCCATGTACCAAGAGGTATTAGCAAGGGGCTTACTCTCTGTGTGAGAAGTTGCTGCATGCTGCAGAAATCTGTGGCTGGGCTCTCAAGGTGTCTCATTTAAGGCCAGAGGTCTTGTTCCTCCTGAAATTCAAAGGTTACATTCTGGCTATAGGAGAGAGGCACACAGAGAAGGCTCCTCCACAAAAGGTCCACATTGGTCCTTCCTCTGAGACAGATACAATCATAGGGCAATAGGGGGTCTCAGGATCAGTGGGTTGAATTTCTAGCCTCTTTTTACGGGACTTCAAACTTACAAAAATTAATCTTTTTGATTGACTCTGGCTCCTAATCTTGAAGATAAGCTCAGAACATTTACTAGTTTTCAGCACTGCTCACCAAGCCAAGTCTTAGCACCAAATTACGAATTTTGTCATCAGTGACCTTTCCCAGCTTCCCTTTTTACCTGCCCACTTGGTAGCTCAAGTCCTCCTCCTTCCTCCTCTGTGGATATTTGTGTCAAAGTGTTTGGGATTGTGAAGGATTTAAAGAGATCAAGTCATTCAGTCATTTCATTTTCGGAGGAGAGAACTAAGATCCAAAGATGTTAGATGACTTCCCTAAAGATATGTTTTTAAATCCTCTTCAGGGTTTCAATATAAGGTATCTGAGTTAGTGACTGATATTGGGGGAATTAATATTAATTGGTTTAACATGTAGGTCACAGAAATTTTAATTTGGTACCACCTATAATTTCTCCATATTCAAGAACCAATGCAAGTGTGTTTCAAAATAAATTTAAATATCTTTAAATATATAAAGATAAATATATCTCCTGTAACTCTTTTAAATTTTTATTTATTTATTTTTCCTGTCATTCATTTTTAAAGCTTCTTAGCAAAAAACCTTTAGGATATATGTTCTTTGCTACTATTTGAAAGCAATTGTGAACTATGAATTAAAAACTGGTTTCCATTTAAGAAGCATTGTATCTAAAAAAGAAGGGGTAAATACAAGAGCAGTTTGTGAACCCACATTGATGAGTGACTTGAGTGATTCCAGCATGGTAGAGTAGGAAGACATGCATCGTGTGGAACCCTGTGACACTCATGGTTACTTGCTTCTCAGAGTAAACATATAGGTAGAATTCTCAGGGCTTGCATGCAAGGTTGAATAGACTGGAAGGCAGAAACATCTGACCTAGGGTTTCTAAAGTGCTATAAATCATGCTCAAGATAGCTATTACCAGGACCTCAACACTTTTGTAATCCTGCTTGATGCAAAACTGTTCCCTGGAGGCTGGCACTTGCCAATGAAGGCCAGCTTCTGTGTAGAATAGTTAACATCAAACATCTTATGAGTAGGTAATCTCAGTGGAACCTTTTGTCATCAACAGATTGGTTTTGCTGCTTTGGGCTTCCCCCTCGTCCCATCCTTATTCCCAATGTAAAAATTTACCCACCTGCTGCGTTGTTCTTTTCAAGGGTATTTTGTCAACATTGTCAAAGATAGTTATGATAGATTTTTAGTGTGGAAAAAAATTGTCAGTCTTTTAAGTAAATAACATGTCTATGGATATATTCCCCAGTAAAATATTTCAGTGCTAAAATAAACAAAATTGTGTAACTTTTTTGAACTTATTGCATTTCCCTTAAGGTGTCAAATATTATTAATTTCTTAATATAAACATTGAAGCATCCATAAGTTAAAACATGTTCTTAAAATAACAAGAGATAATAATTTAACACTGAGGAAATTATTAAACCTCAGCACAGTATGTGATTCTTTTAATTTAATGATTATTTTATACTCATTTTTAATACCCCTTTTAAAAAAGCAAGCATAGAAATTGTTGGTTTACATTCTAATCCTTAATGGAATACCAGCACACCCAGGCCTCTTGCCTTTACCATACCTGCTCTTAGAACACTTCTCCCGCCAAGCACAGTGGGCTAGAAGATGTGGCTTCACAGTCAAAACTTTTTCTAGTGCTTTGCCCTCGTTTGCCATTTACATCCTTTGGGATTCTGGTACCCATTTTAAGAAGTCACCTTGGAGGAAATAATATTTCTTTTTTTTATAGAATGGATAAAATTCGGAAAGATAAGTAAAGGCTACCAAATAAAAACCGTGGACTTTCTGCTTTTGGTCCATGTCTGTGAGGAAGTTACTCTCCCTTCTTTCCATTCTTGCCACGAATGGAATGCACTTGTGTTATGGGTAGTTGTGTTACTTTCCTTGAAGTCATCTCTTCATCCAGTTTCCTAGAATGCATGTGGTGCCCCTACTGGATCTGATGGGATGGGTTCTCTGCTGCACAGAAGACCCTGCTGTACTTCAGCCGAAGCATGAGAAGACAATGCATCCATCTTGCATGCATCCATTATGGAGAACGACTGAAGGTTAGTCTTCTCTACTGAAGGGGACTTAAATGCCCAATCCATGGACAGCTTTCCAAACTTGGGACTGCCAGGGACCAAATGCTACTGTCTAAGACCAGAAAATCGGGACATGTTCCATTAATAATTGACTTCAATGATGTTGACTCTCCATCGAAAGCCTGATGAAGAGACTTTCAAAAACCGTGGCTCACATGGGAATCCAAAGTGCCAGTGTAGATGAAATTAATAAATGAAATAATAACTTTTGCAGGAACAATGGTACCTTATCAGATATTAAGCCGCAGGCTACACTCAGAACCCTAAATATGAAGGTAGCTGGGTAGGCTTGGGGACAGTTCTTCCAAATCCTGCTTTCTGTATTGCTGGTTGTGCCACACTTATTACACCTATCTTGTGTGTGTATGTGTGTGTGTGTGTGTGTGTGTATGAGTGTGTGTGTGCATTTCTACTTCTTTTTCTGAAACTGGCCTCTGTAGCATTATTTTTCCTATAATGCCTGGAGCCTTTACAAAGGAAGAAAAACCAAGAATTCTAAAAATTAGAATTTGTTCCTATAAAGTATGTACATTCTGGCGATTCAATAGCACCCACCCTATGCAAAGGACCAAGCTGAGACAGAGTTAGGACTCATATGGGAATAAGATATTCCAGTGTTTGGGGGATATTATCATTTGGGATGGGGAAACAGGTAGATTTACAAGTATTTCTTGTGCAGGGCAGACCATGCTGAACGGTCCTTAGAGGTGAGGGATAGCATTTAGAACATGGGCTCTAATGTAGAACATGGCTTCAGAATGTTGTGCAGATTCAGTTTCTTAAAAAAGGATTTATTTACTTATTTACTTATTTACTTACAGAGAGAGAGGGTGGGGTGGGGTTGGGAGGGGCAGAAGGAGAAGCAAACTCCGTGCTGAGCAGGGAGCCCAACTTGGCCTCATTCCCAGGACCACCATCCCGGGAATCTGGGATCATGACCTGAGCCTAAGGCAGATGCTTTAACTGACTGAGCTACCCAGGCATTCCACAAAATTCAGTTTTTATTGCTTAAATAAATGCATGGGGTTTTGGAAAGATTATTTACTCTCTAGCAGCCTTAGTTTTCTCATCTGAGAAATTGCAGTTAAAATGGGATCTTCCTCATGGAATCACTGTGAGGATTAAGTTCGAGAAATTATATTGACGTTCCCTTTTTAAAACCCAGTACCTGCCACACAAGCCTTATAGCTCAGTAAATGTCAGCTGTCATTATAAACAAAGTCCCAAGGAAATAAGGGGGGAGATTAAACCCATATACCACTAAAAGAGTTAAAAAAAATCTATCTCTATAAAGGATCATAATTTAAGGCTACTTAGAGGTGGCTTTAACTTATACATACTGGTAAGTTATGCAGGTTTTACACCTCTGCTCAGTCTGTTAATTCAGTGACAAAATATGTACTTACAGCAGCAATTAAAGCAACTTAAGTAGCACTGTAATACATCACAGAATACCTCTGTAAGGAAACACAGTTGCTATAGATAATTTTAGATGGTTATGATTTTATGAATATTTTAAGAAGAAAAAATCAGTAAGGTGTAGTGCTCTTATTTTTAAACACAGACCTCAGAAATCTAAAACTGTGTCATGGAAGAGCTCTAAAAAGCACTTTTAATAATGGAAGATGTCTCACTGCATGAAAGATTTACCTTTGAGTATGCAGATTGCTGAATGAATGGAATTTGGTAGCATCTTAAAGAAAAATATGTCTTGGGTATTGTTTTTAATGTTTAAATAAAAAATTTGGAGGTGGTAGCTTTTTGTACATAGAGATCATAGCCAGGCTGAAAACACAGAAGGACAGACAATGTTGAGATGATATTAATAAATATCTTTTTTTTTTTTTTAAGTTTTCCCAGGGAGAAGTCCAAAAAGGAAGTCTGACAGTTACATAGACCCTACCACCACAGGAGTTACTAGTGATAGAAGACACCAGGAGAAGTAGGTTTGTTTTCAGTTGTGGTTGAAGCAGAGGAGCTCACCTTCCTCAGAAATTAATGGAGGCTTTCAATCTTGCTGGCACTGCTACTTTATCACTCATATGACTAAACAGACAATCAATTTAGCCGCAACGTATGGGAATGAAGGGAAGGAACAAATAAGCTATGAATGATGAGAACAGAAAAATCAAAACCCCCTCCCTTATTCTTTTTTAATGGCTAATACCAACAGGGACAAGACCAGTAAAAAGAGGTTAATGAATTGCAAAGATTCTTTAGAAAGTGATTGACTGGTATTGAAGCACAGTCAATTCAGTCATAAATATTTACTTTTATTAGCAACAGTGGGTTGCCTGTTATTTTCAATTGATTTTTGAAAGCTGGCAAAACCTACCACTGTGACTATTATCAAATATTCCCAATTTTGTCAATATTTCTTTGCTCTAAACAATTCCAGAACATGCAGAGCCTCCTAAACCCTTATTTCAAATGTGTTTTTTCAACACCCTTTCCAAATGATTACAAGTGACAAGTTAAAGTGAGTTTCCCTATATCATTAAGAATAATTATAAATCTTCTCATTTTGACATTTTTTTCAAATGGGTAGAATGGCGGCAGCTATGGGATGAACATTCTTTGAGAATCTATATTCTACTAACTTTGACTTGCTAACCTGAGGTTGTGTTATTTGTGCTACCAAGTGAGAATGAGTCATAAGAGAAGCCTTTTTTTTTTTTTCCTGTTTTAATTTCCAGCCACTGGGAGAACTACGAGAGTTAACAGGGTAACATCGTTCCAGTTCTGAACAGTGTGCGATACTGCTGTTTGTTTACACCATTGAATAAAATGTTGCCTTATTTTGTAAAATCCAATTCAATATAAGGACATTTTCCTGCAACTTGCTGTCTAGACCATCAAAAAGATGGAAATCACTTTTAACACGGCGTTTGTAACATGAAGATCCAATGATTCAATTCAAAGGAATATAACAAAAGGAATTTCCTACAGATAACAACAAAGAGTTAATATTTCCCAGGGCAGACAAGTTTCCAATTCAATTAGTTTTAATGAACCTTCTGCTCACTGGTTACTGAACTAGAAAGAACAGCAATAAATGCCCAGAGGAAAGAGGGAGAGGATATTAAAGGAGGGTTAGTGTATAGTATATAAATTTCCAAGTTGACTAAAAGAGTAGCCTTGATGTAGTTTTGGGAGCTAAAGACAGAATCAGATCTGTCTTCTGAGTTCAACATACAGGGACAGCAAGTCTCAGCTGGTTGTTCTGTGCGATGAAACAAATGCACTCGTCCACCGCCCTCCCCACTCTCTGATGGTAAAACAGATAATAGAATAGATAATAAGAGCATACAGTTTCTTAAAAGAGCTGAGCATATTTCATATGGAAAATACAAAATGAATTTCTTGCTAATAATCAGCAGACTGAATTTGTTAGTTTATAAGATGTACAAAATGCATATATGTATATATGAATAAGCGTGTATGTATCTTCCAAAATATTTTTTCAAAGGATTGAGATAGATTCTTGTTTTCAGTTTGCATGTAAGAGAAATTATATATTCACTTGTATAGGAAGCGCGTGGACATAAAATTATGAAAGTACAAAGCTGCCATCCACAAGCAATTTCCTATTTGAGTTCCAGGGAACGAGTTTTATCCTAAGAATGTGATGGATTTCATATTTTTATTTGATTCTGATAGTCACCTTAAACCTGTGCTCTAGCACGGCAAACTTATATTTCCAGGATCAAGCTGCAAGTCATACTCTGTGGTTAAACATGACTACCTACACAGATCTGATTGTATAAATATACAAATCCACTCCAGTTAAATATTTGAAATAAAGAAGAGAGTCCAGTAAGAGCCTCCGAGCGGATTATTGTTTCAAGTAGGCACTGTCAGCTATTTTTCCATTTCTTTAACTTCTGCAACATTTTTTACTCCCCCTCATACCCTTGTTATATTGAACTATCTTTTTATTCTTAGTTCCAGCCTACTTCCCACCCATGATGTGGTGGAAATCTTTTTCTGGATGCTAAATATGAAAAGTTCAGACTGCACGGTACAAAATGGCCCCGACGTATCCCAAAAGGCGCATTAAGGATCCACCTCACCCTGGCGGGGCCCATTTTTCCTGGTGCCGGGGTGAAAAGAGTGCATTATAGAGGTGACCCCCAGCTTGCATCCCTGCCAGCTTCCTCAGGATCGCACTTGAGAATATGGCTGCAAATCTGAGCGGCAGCCACGGCATTTCAATGACGCGTATTTTTCTTTGCAGATGCATTTCTCTTTGCCCGAGTTTAAAGTCAAGCTAGTGTTTGTGGGTGGCTGCTTTGTCAGTGAGCGTAAGAATTTTGAAAAAGTAGCACCTGGGTTGGCTTTCGAGAGAAAAATGGTTTTCAGCTCCATCATCACACATTTAACCACCGGCCAGGACGACATTTGGATACAATGGGACCAAATTGAATGCAAAGTTTTAGTTTTACAGCACAGTGTCTCTCTTGAAGTATTCTTTAAGGAAGCGCATCACTTAAATTGAGAGAAACGTTGAATCGGGACAACTACTGTCTGCAATGCTATTCTCCAGTCGGAGCAGAGACTATTTTAGTACTTTAAAGGTTGGTACCCAGTTGTTGATGTTACTCAGTGGCCTTCATTTATTTAATTTTAGTCCTGCATTTTTAACATGAAGAGGAACTATGCGCTCATTGCATAGCTCCTAAGAGATGATTGCCTTAAATAGGATGAAACTCTGTAGAAAGGAAATGAAATGAAATACGGAGCACTGATTTCCAGCACAAATCCTTTGTCTTGCAATTATCTCTGTTCTGGCCACATAAAAATTATTATAAATAATCAAGTGACCTCAAGCTAGTTAAAAAGTAGATGATAGGGCTAACCTCTTTGAAAATATTCATATTCATATTTATACGAAGAGGTTTCCAGGGACGGAGTCTAAAAATTCATTTTCAGTTTGGACAAATGTTTCACTTTGTCTTAGATTTGTTTGAGGTTCTCATTGTTCATATGTAGTTGGGTGAGTTTTTAGAGCTTCCAAAGGAAGAGGGTTGGGGTAATATAAAATTCGTTTACCCTCTCCGTAGCAGCACAGGAAATGACACTTATGGGAAAGGGCAAATTTTTTTATCAAATGGTAATTAGCATATGAAGTGTGATTATGAACACATCAATGGAAAAAACAACTCTACTTCCACGTGAGGGTGCCTCAGGGTAGTGGGATTCAGAGCCTACCGGTGACTGGCGAAACAAAAGCAGAGGAACTCCTTCCACCTAACAATAGAGACACGTGAATAGGCAGTGATAGGCACAAAAGGAAACAGATATTAGACTAGGGCATTTAATTGCAAAATAAGAACACAAGTGTGCAAAACACTAAAGCCCTCCGATACCGGTTTTCTCAAATAGCAAATGAAAATCTAGAACTTTGCCTGTAAGGTATTACAAGAAACTTTGTCAAGTTGCACATGAGAAAATAGAGCCCACAGCCATATAGTAAGCAAAAAAATTCTGTTTGAGTATTGACATGACAGTTTTTGAAAGTTCAAGCAGAAAACCAATTATAATGAGCACTGGAAAGCCCGGAGCCCTGCTGTTCAATAAATAAAAAGTACAACAAACTATTTTCCAAAAAGGTTCTAGAGAGTTTCTTCTTGTCCCACTACTTACAATCTGATTACATAAATAGTCTCTATTTGCTGTTGAATTGCCAGGCAGCTGTATTAAAGTACAAATCAAATCAAGTCAGGATTAGAAAGTAAAAGAGCATGGTTTAAAGTAATCTATCCCCCAGGAACTGTGCTCAGATTCATCAAACAGAGCTTAAAGTACAGTATACCTTATACCCTCGTGTTTCCATGCTGTATTGCTGCAAAACCAGTTATTATTTTTGATATCCAGAGAATGTTGCTTGTTGCCGAAGAAGGCTCACTTGCTTATTTAAAGGTACTATTCGTGTGTGCCACTTATTTATTACTTCTTTTGGTTCAGATTCATGGGAAGGACATAAGTACTAAAGACTAGTAGACTCTTTATTGACCATCTCCTATCTGCCTCAGCTGTGAATTGTCATGAATATTTCTTGCAGATAGAAGGATGACTAATTTATTCCAGATTTGGGGTGATACACAGTTGTGATGATATTAAAGAAAAGCCGGTCGTCCTTAGATCCTATTGGTTATAAGGTATTATGCACACCTGTCCTTGCAAATCCTGTTCCATCCAATTATTACTGAAGGAGAAGGTGATTTAGTCATTTCAACCCACGATTGTTTCTGATGGAGGGCTCTCTATGTAATTGTCAACGGACTCATCAGTCTCTGGTTTTTACAAAATTGTTGTCACCTTCAAGTAGAGGGAACACAATTCAATGAATGTATGTACTTTTTTCCGTGACCATTTTTACTTTCCTGATCTTAGAAGACAAGCTTGTTTAAATCTACAAATATAAGCTTATATTTCACCACATTCCTGTATTTATATAATAGCCAAATATCTACCCAGAGATGTTATATTGGCTTCAGTTATCATATGCTACATTTACCTCCAAAGGGCAAAAATGCAGGCTGTGAAGATGGCTGGATATTGATTTATAGTGATAAATTTATATTTTATGTGTAACACGGAGGGGAAAACAGGCAAAAGTGTGATTTCTGTGAGCTGAATGGCTTCAAGAAAATGGGTAATGTGTGTTTTAACCAGACAGCCCAATGATCATTTTTCTTCCCACATCCCTAAGCTAAGGGGAAAAAAGTCGACGGTTGCTGTTAGTTAACATTTCTCACGTAAGTAGCTCTCCTTGCAAACTATGCCGCATTAACGCAAGCATTCAGTGTCACAGTCGTGCACCAGCATATTAGAAATACTGGCACCTCTCCATTGCAGTCTGAGGCTCTTCAGCCCAATTTAAAGTTCAGTTCTCTGCACTTTGCTAACCTGATCATTACCAGTGACGCAGAGCACCTGCAGTGAGATGTAGCCAGGTGAGGAGGGCAGTGATGGGAGGGGACCTGCGTTCACGCGGGACACTTGGAGGTTTCTCGGCACGAGACAGAGAGTCCTGTCAATTGTTTTAAAAAAAGTGGGGAGGCTTAATGTTACTGTCCCTTCATCATTCTCTTCCAGGTTTATCATGCAAAGGTCAAAAATGGAATTTGCTATTTATTGCCCCTCGAAAGCCCATAGGGTGAGTGAGGACCTTGCTAATGTCCCAGGGAGGCCACTGAGGATGATGATCCTCCACACCAGGCATTTGTGGGGCAAGCAGTGTTCCCAGCGTCGACCGGACATTGCTTCTAAGAGACTGGCTGCCAAACCGGTTTGGCCCTGCCTTTGAAATAAACAATTTTTGAAAATCTTTTAATGAAATATTGATTTTATCAAGCACATCAAACTAAAGGCAAATGTACCATGGTGTCATGATTAAAAAATAACAATATATTACAGGTAAACTAAGATAAATGAGTTAAGTGTTCAGTTTGCGGTGCAAATTGAAACCATATATCACAACCTTTCATTGTATTGCATTACTGCTAGAGTACAGATATGGAAGTTGATTGAATAGTAATACCAAATTAGTAGGGAGCTTTATTTACCCTGCTTCAGTTGATGGCGGAATTTGGAGCTAAAAAGGGATTCTTTCCATAACAAAAGTTTCTTAAAAATATTTTTAAAGTGAGTGGAACTGATAATCAGGAAGACTATGGCACCCTGAAATTGCCCTTCCCAGATCTCACATGAAGAAATGAAGGGATCTGTATTAATTTTAAAGCTCCCTTTGATTGGGTGAACCTGTCTCCGTTTTGTATGACATTCTTGCCACAGGTCATTGCCTGGTGCGGTGTACCATGAAACAAACAAATAGAAAAAGGCACCTTCTGGCACTTTAAGTCTCCCTGCCATCTGACTACTACCCTAGTGGTTCAGAATGATGAAAGGCAGAGGCTGGGAGAAATCTTCCTATGGTTAGATTGGGAAAAATGAGCACGATGATCACATGGGCTGGGAAGGGCAGGAGAGACAGCCGAAGTCATCTTGGAACTCAAGAGAAAAGAAGAAGACAAGAGGTCACAATTATATGCTAGTATCACACTCCCTTTCACAGAGATCTGATATATTCAGTTTGTTCTTGTATGGTGCTTAGGGAAGTTCTAATTAAGGGAAGAAAGAATTTTGACACATGTGAAGCAGAGATCAATATTTAGCACTATAATCAGCAATTCCTGATGGTTTGACAGTGTCACTATACACATTGTAACTATCCATTATTTTCTCGGGGAGGAGAGCCAGGCAGAGGCTAACAGGCTTAAGGCAAACTATCATGAATCACATAAAGCAGTGTCTCATTCGCTTCTATTTGTCTTGCTTTTCATCTTCATTCATCCTTATAAAGAAGGCTGTACTGCCAGGAGCTCCTACCTCTGAACTGCAACAACAAAAAGCAAAAACAGTTTCTAAAAATGTCTACTATATAAAGTACAACAGCTACCTTCCAGAGAGATTACAAAAAAAAAAAAAAAAAAGGAAGTGGTGGCTGTTTACCCTCTGAAAACATGCATGGTAAGACTCCCTTCGCATTTAACCTAAGGGACACTATTAGGCACTAGAAAAATATTAATTTAAAACACTTTTGGGGGAGGTTGTGTTTATAATAAGTTACAGGTTTAGAATATATTGATCTCATTTTTCACCCAGACTACACAGTGTCTGTTCTACAACAAAGAAAATCCCACCATCACAGAACTGAACCAAATTCTGTTTCAAATTTTGGGTTTGGCTGTTGAGATGAAACTGTAACAAAATATCAAACTAGCTAGTCATCTTAACTTGAGGGAGTGCAAGCAGATGGTAGAGTTCTGTATTCAGGTTTTTATCCAGCAAGAGATTTGTCAAACTGTGAATCTTTCTTTATGTTCAGACACGTGAAAAGTTTAAGTTGATAAAGCTCAGATTTTGGCTAAGAAGTATATTAGCTTTCTAGTTTACCTGGAGACAGTCTGATTTCTTTTAAAGTCACATAGATGATATAATAATCAATGATCATTTTAGCACATTTGATACCAATGCAAAATAAAATGCAAATCCTAAGGCTATTGTTCTGTTGATTTTAAGTTAATCACATCCCATTGCTCCGTTTAGCTAATTATAAACTGCTAGTCTCCTTTTTTAAATATTAAATATTTATGACAGGTCTGTCTGGTTAATTTTTAGGAATCCGTTGTGAGCAAGTGATTTCAGAATTTATTTTATTTCTTTTTCCACATTCGATTTTGATGGAGAACATGTACCGGATCACTTAAAGAAATAAACACCCTGTAAGATGTGATGGAATAATTCGACTCCAATTTACATAAAGAACATTATTTCCAACATTTTTCATCCCTTTCACAGGCGTGCAGCATGCAATATATGACTGTAGGCGGAAGTAGAAGACCCGGTGTCTTGCATCTCAAACTGTCAGCTGATTCTCACTGCTCTATTCCTGTTTAGGTGAGATGCGGACACAAGCTCACACACTGACTATCCCAAGTAGCACTAATTAAGGGCTGTCCAACTGGGCTTTCTGTTGAGTAGTTTGCTCCAGTGGGTGACAGGAAACAGCCTGAGCTCTGTCTGCGGAATGACATAACAAAGAAGATTTAAAAAAAAAAAAAAGAAAGAACACAGATCTGGTGGGCTAGATAAAAAGACCTAAGAGAGAGCTAACTTGCCTATTTGTTGCTATGAATATATAATTTTAGATGAAGAAAACTTGCTAAGTCACTGTTTATTGTCTGTTTATTAGGGTACTTCTTGCAAGAATTAGGAATAATTATAGATGAAGAATGTGAATTAATAAGGAACTTGGGGACAGAGCATTCCTCTTACTCAAAAGGTTATCAATAAATCTCTTTTTAAAAATGGTGGTCAAATGTTGTCATTATGGCGTAATGGTGTTATTTGTAACTTAGAGAATTTAGCTTAAAAAGCAAAGACTTGAAGGAAATGACTCCCTTGGGTATGACTGTGAAAGTTAATTTATTAACAGCCAGGTTGATTAGGAAAGTGCTAGTAAAAAAGAGAGAGAGAGAGAGAGAGAGAGAGAGAGAGAGAGAGAGAGAGAGAGAGAGAAGAAAGAGAAAAGAAAGAAGGACAAAAAAACCCAGAACAAAACAGATATTACTACAATTGTGGAAGTAAGGAGAGCTGCATTAAGTTCCTTCCCTCTGTTTGGTTTCTTTAAAACTCCAGTGAATTTGAACCCGAGATTCTATGTTTCTTTCTCTCTACTGGCTCTAAAAATAACCCCACATAGAGTCTTGAGAAAAATATATATAAATGAGCCAATTGCTCTCCCGGGTATTATATCATTACTTGGAAGCGTAATAGATCAGCATGGGTATATGATCGAGACTAAAGGGGAGGAGAAACACTGACTTGTGTTCTCAAGGTATTTCTGTGTATTCTAATGAAGAGCTCATCACCATCCTCATCATCTACCAGCAAGCATGGGGCTTAGAACTGAACGCAGTCGATTTCTTGACAGCACTAAGCGGTATCGCCTCCTGGCTGCTGTGGTGTGCTTGAGGAATTGGCTGGCCCACCACTGTCCTTTTACAATGGTTTCATTTAATTGTAATCCAAAGATCAAAGGTCTGTAACTCTTTAACCAAATTCCAATGTCTGCCAAATTCAATAGCTGTCATTCTTATAGAAAAAGGCAGTGTAATATGTGTGTCCTGATCTAATTTTATAGAAAAAGACCCAATTTACATACTGTTTATTTAGTTAAGTCCCTAAAATCAATACCTTTGTCTGTACCTCTTTTGTTTAAAATACATCATGACATGGCAAACAGCTATATAAATGAATTTTTCTAAACCACACGCATTGTTAATGTTTCTCTATTGCACACTCAAGAAAGAATAGTTGAAATCAGAGCATTCTATAGATCAACCTAAATGTATTTTAATATTGGATTACTAAAGAATGTTAAGTTTTACATTTCTAAAATTATAAATTTTGTTTGAAAAGGTCAGTCATTTTCCTGAGCCACATTTACCAACAGGAGAACATATTTCAACCATTGGAATAAGAGGAAAAGTGATTATGCTAACTATTGAGAGAAAATAATCCTTAAAAATGTGTCTCTGTAACAAACAAGTAAAAACCTAAACAAAAATGAGCTCCTGAAAAAGTTTCAGGATGGAATGGCACGATTCTAAAGGAAGAAAAACCTCTTTCTGTTGGTAAGAAATAAATCCATTCAAATAGTTATCTTACAGATTAATCCATAATTCATTACACCTAAGAAAAACATGGTTTTGCTTTGTGTTACAGTCACAGACATCCCTTTATTGACATTCCTATGGTCACGGTAATATTTCTTTGAAGTGTGAAGCAAATGACTATCTTTAGAACAATTTTTTTTCCAACTCTAAGGATAGCTATTTGTGTGTTAATTTTGCATTTTTAATGACATGTGGCTTTTATATTTTGATTAGCTCTTTAGAATAATTTCCTTCCTTCATTGTCTCTGGTGTATAACCATAATTAGTTGGCAAGGTTAAGCAAGATGGATCTAAGTGACACATGAGTTTGGGTAGGGGTAGTGATCACGTGACAGTGGACATTTTAATGTGTATGTGAAGACTAGAACAGTCTCCCCTTTGGTAAAACTTGGTGCTTTAAAAGCATCAAGCTTTATGTTATTCACTTTTCAATTAATCAGAATTAAAAAGCAAATGTCTTTATATATATTCTATATTCACAAGAGACACCGAGCATTTAATTGCCTCTTTATTTTTCTAGGAAGGATTTTTCCAAGCTGAAATGAAACTAAATCTTTTAGGATAGGAAACCTAAGGCATGTATTATCCGCATAAGGACAATTACCAAACCTTAACACCCTGTTTTTCTCATGGGAGGGAGAAGGATTTGAAGATACTTGGTGAGGGGAGGGGCCCCAAGTCAGAGGTCTTAATGTTTCTATCTATACTTCAGATTTGTAATTGAATTATTTTGCGCTTAACCTTGGTAAAACTGCCCCGTGCTATTTTTTTAGTTCATTTTCACAGATTCTATGCACTCACTATATTCTAGTCCCCTCATTTCAGTGCTTTAGGGTTCTGGTATTTAGGTTAATCCTCTGGCTCTGAGGTATTCTCTAGCTCAGTCTGGATAGCAGAAACCTCTCCATCTTCCAGTAAAGGAAATCTCATAGGAATTTCCATGCTTCAAGAAAGAAAGTTTGCCTGGGAACTTAAGAATGTAAGCCATTTCTTAGGGCACCTGGCTGGCTCAGTCATTAAGCGTCTGCCTTCAGCTCAGGTCTTGATCCTGAAGTACCGGGAATGGAGCCCCTGCTCTGTGGGGAAGCCTGCTTCTCCCTCTTTCACTCCTCCGGCTTGTGTTTCCTCTCCAGCTATGTTTCTCTCTATTAGATAAATAACTAAAAATCTTTTTAAAAAAAGAATGTAAGTCATTTCTCTTAATTAGAGATTTCTAAGTACCTGTCATTGCCACAACTCATCTAGGAATATTTACTTATCCATTCGTCTTCCCACCCATCCCACCATCTCACCTATATCGAATCTCTTCGATATGTTCAGTACCATGCTCAGAGCTGCAAAAACAAAGATGCCTGTAGCAAAGCCACTACTTTTGAGGAATTCTGACTAGAGTGAAGGAGACAGTCACATCAAAAACTAAACCAGAACCTAACAATCAAACAACCCCCACTGCCAGCTAGAGCTATGTTCTTATGTATCTTTAAAAGAGTTTCTATCTTTTGGTAGCTGGAAGTGTCAAGCCTTTCTGAAACCTGGTGCATATACCTCCTTTCCTGAATCTGAAATACTGAATGACATTTTTGTGGAGAAAAAGATGCTAATGTTTCATCCTGGCTTGTTAGTTGATTTTGGGAAATGAATATCTCATGGTAACTAGAGCGGAATAGCTGCTTCTAAAGAATCCAGCAGGTTGCTGATTTCCCTAGCCCAACATTGGAAGACATGATCCTAATACTGAGGCGCTGTAGTGTTTATATTTCATGTTCTTTATGTTGTTTTCCATTTGTGGTTTCCATATCACTGTTCATAACAACAGTACGGCCCTCCTCCAGGATCTTCCGTCATCCGCCCTCCCTCCTCACAGCACTGTGTCCTCCCTCCCTTGCTGCCCATATATGCCATCTCCAAGGGCAGTCTCCTGAAGACCATCTTTTCTGTGACTGTCTTAGGTGACGTGTGGCCCCCTCCAACTTTCCAGCAAATGACTTCCCAACCCTGATCTCCTGCACAGTCTGGAATATGGGACCTACTCTGTTTCTTATTATTTATGACTTTGTTTAAAGAAAATAAATATCTTCCAAACTTAAAAGAATTTCCTGGACAAATCCATTGTCCAAATAATTGTCCAAATACATGTACAATTGGCAAAATCTTTTATCATTTAATGAAGTGCTGAGTCATGCAGCTGTCTCTGGCTTCTGATTCCATTCCATGTGACATATGTATGTTTTGTTTAAAATATTTTTCTAGGAAAACTGTTAGAGCACAAAATTGGAAGAGGGGTACTTCTTGTCTGCTGGGTTCTCATAATCTGTGTAATAATGACAAATCCTCCTAAAACAAAATAGATTAAGAAAATGCAGATTAGGGTGCCTGGGTGGCTCAGTGGGTTAAAGCCTCTGCCTTGGGCTCAGGTCATGATCTCAGGGTCCTGGGATCAAGGCCCTTATTGGGCTCTCTACTCAGCGGGGAGCCTGCTTCCTCCTCTCTCTCTGCCTGCCTCTCTGCCTACTTGTAATCTTTCTTTCTCTGTGTGTCAAAGAAATAAATAAAACCTTTAAAAAAAAAGAAAATGCAGATTATGCCATTTTTATATCATCAACAAAATATCAGAGTATGATTAAGTATTTCTTGATGAGCCACGTATATTCCATTCTACTTTTCAGAACCTAGAACATGAGCAGCACATGTCTCCTTCAGTATGGAACACACTTCCTCCTATACTCAATGCAGTGTTTTATTCATTAGACCACACAGCCTTCTTTTTGTGACCCAGCGCCTTCCCGCTCCTGCTCTTCCTCTCCTCCTTCTCTTTCTCCTTCTTCCCTTTAGGGATCCATGTTCTTTTTATTAGACATGTGCTCAGTTCCTTGGATTTTTAAAAACTTAATTGGTGAATTAGTTCTTACTGCTTGTTCTGGGACCAATCCATCACATGATTTGAGAGCAGTTCTCTTCATTCCCAGTAGGCAATAAGAATGAAAGAACTAATATCACGAAAATATTTTTTTCTTTGGAAATTAATTCACATTTTAATTTTGCATGATATAGACTATTTTGTCCATTACTTTGATATAATGCTATCATTATTTGGAGCTTGACTTAATGCTTGAAGTGGGCATAGAAAATTGGATTTACTGATCTAACCAGGAAGAATTTCTTCCAGTTGCCATTAATAATTCAAAAAAAGAGGACCATGTTAGCTGAGAAGACATTCCTTTGAGGGTGGAAGAAGGGTAAGTTGGGGCCTAAGTGTCCCCACTTATTTGATCCATTTGACAGGCTGTTTCAAATGTAAAGTCTTGAGACTTTGCCGATTATAAGCTCATATTCAAACTGGAAAAAATGCTTTAATTTATATCTAAGATGCTAGCACATAATCATTTCAATATTACATGCTGCACTATCTTAAAATAGGGATGGAAAGAAGGAAGAGAGAAAGGAAGGAGTGGAGGAAGGGAGGGAGGGATGGAGGAAGGATGGACAGGATGAGCAGGTCAGCCATTGAGCTGGGCATTTCACAGGCATTATTTCTACCCAAGGTTAGATATCATTATATTCATTTTACAGATTAATAAAGAAAGACTAGATAATTTCAGTAGTTTACCTCAGATTACACATGTGATAAGTGCTGAACTGACCTCTAAACTCAGGTTTGACTGTTGACTGATATATATATATATATATATATGTATATATATATACATATATATATTTATATATTTTTTTAAGTTGGATTCATGAGTAAATGCTTTGAGAGACCTGGTAAGTGAAACAGGAGTGTGAAGTACTCAATCCAAGCAATAGAACCATAGTAAACTGCAGAATTTTTCTTTTTTTTTTTAAAGATTTTATTTATTTGACAGAGAGAAGCACAGCCAGAGAGGGAACACAAGCAGGGGGAGTGAGAGAGGGAGAAGCAGGCTTCCCGCCGAGCAGGGAGCCCGATGTGGGACTCGATCCCGGGTCTCTGGGATCATGACCTGAGCCGAAGGCAGTCGCTTAACCAACTGAGCCACCCAGGCACCCAGCTGCAGAATTATTAATAAAGATATTTGGTTTTAGAAATTTTGAAAGACCTGGTTGCTGACCAGTCATCAAATTCAAAGAACTGCAAGATTCCCCAGAGCAGCAGTGTGAGCGAGCAGCAGCTGTGGGAGCCATTTTCTACATTTGGCATGTCCTCTGCTTTCTGCTAAACTCTCCCTTCAAATCACTGCCCTGTTCTCTAGATTTTAATTTTAGAAACTCATAACTGGAGAATATGCTTATTGTCTTTCGATAATAATCTTTCACTTGCAGTATAATTCTCTATGTGTCGGTGTGGTTGGAAGGGAGTCGGAGATGTCTTGAGTCCTGTGGGGCTTCATAGATGGAAGAAGAGGGACAAATGCGAGATGTGGCCAAGTGGGGGAGACAAGGATTATTTCTTCTTCCACATACATAACACCTTAGTAATTCCCATTATGCTTTCGATCTTGGCTTAGGTGTAACTTCATTCAAGAAGGAATTCGTTGGTCCTGCTAAGGTTGTATTCTGTAGCACCTTGAACTTAACTGTTCACAGAATGTTATTCTCTATTCAATTGCCTATATATTTGTGTTTTTCTCCTCTTACTATCGACTCTGTTGATAGGAATAACACCTAGCTTGCTCATCTTTGGATCTCTAATATGGTATATGGCCTCTCCCATAGAGCTGGTGCTCAATAAATATTTGTTCAATTAATGAGGGAATAAGTCAATATTAAATATTATACTTCTCTCTTTATGCACATTTATTTATATTGCTTTGGAAAACATTTAACTCTTCTAATGACTGCTAATTTATAGAAAAGAGAAACTTGTATAGTTTTTGGAAGCAAAATATTCTATGTTTGTTCTTAGTAAGCTGTAGGACTTTTAGAGCTTGGGTGTTATTAGTCAAGGTTTGGTCAGGAAAGCAGCACTCTAGGTGTTTCAAAGAGGAAGGGTTTATTTTATTTTATATTCTTAGGAAACATTTAAATTCAGGAGCTTCAGATTATTTGGGAGAGCTGAGGATGTGGTGGAAGTCATAGAAAGCTATTGCTAAGTTTCAGAAAATCAGAAATTTGTGGGAATTGCAGATGCCCACTGCCAATAGACCTGCCAAGTCCTCTGTGCCTGGACATTACTGCTAGAAGGATAATAATGGCTTGGATTCTCTTCCATGTCCCAAATTTCATGTGATTGCCTCCTCCCAAGGAGAGGGTGTTTTGGTGTTCTGTGGTTGTAACAAATTCCCAAAACCTTGGTGGTTTAAAGCAATGTATATTATTCTCTCATAGCTCTGGAGGCCAGAAGTCTAACATTGGGTTTCATGGGGCTGAAATCTAGGTGCTGGTAAGGCCATATTCCCTCCGGAGACTTTAGGGACAAGTCCATTTTTATTGACTTTTCCAGCTTCTGGACAGCATCCCTATTCCTGGGTTCATGGCCCTCCATCACACCACCTTTTCCCCTCTTCCTATGTCCTGTCATCAAACTGACTTCTTGTGTTTCAATCTCCCTCTGCCTCCCTCTTCTAAGAACATGCACGATTACATTTAGGGTCAACCTGGATAATCCAGGATTATCTCCCCATCTCAGTATTCTTAATTTAATAACATCTGCAAGGTCCCTGTTGTCAGACAAGGTAACATTCACAGGTTCCAGGGATTAGGAGCTCGATATCTGGAGGTGAGGAGGGTGAAAGGTGGAAGGAGAATTATTCAGCAGTATAGGGGACACTATAGAAGGAAGTGAAAATGAATGCTGGCTATAAAAAAATTGATATCTAGCACAGAATTTAGTAACAGTAAGTTGTCAATAAAGTTAATGAATTTTTATTTTGGGGCATTAGTAGAAGATATGTGTCCTGAACAAAGGAGGGAACCATATTTCTGTTCTAGTATGTATTGGTTGGATAACATAGAGATCAGTGGTTTTAATTCTGAGTACAAATCTTTTTTTTTTTCTCCTGAGTGATTCTAATGTAGGATGGAAGTAACTAGAAGCTTTAGTGCAAATGAAAGAAGGACTTTCTAATGGTCAGTGTTTTTCTGTAATGGAATAAAGTGCCTTGTGAAATAATGACCAAGATATTGGTGGACATGAATTTAAGAGAGCATATAATTATCATCTATGAAGTCCTTAAAGTTCTATTCATGTTAGTTTCATTTAATGGTTCTGTAATTCATAATTAAAGAAAATATTTTCAGATTCATTTAAATTTTCAGGTTTACCACTTCTTGAGTTTCTAATGAGCTCCTCATATTTATTATTTACCAAGGTAAGTACAATTTCTTTTTAGTTTGCTCTAAATTTAACGGGCTTGATTTTCAATGAATATTCCTTGCCCTATTAGTTCTGCCCGATTAGTTGCTATCAACTAATCTCTCAGAGTTGTTCATGACTTGTCTTTTCTTATACTATGTACGTAGTTTTTCAACAAATTCTAGATTTCTACCTAGTAAACTGACATTTATCCAATGGATATCTTTATACTTTAAATGAGTTAATAGGTTTTGCTAGTGCATTCTTTCAGTTACCTGTTATTCACACAAAAAAGTATAATTATCTTACTTTGATTTTAGTATAGAGTGAATGTTTGTATGACTCCCAAATTCATATGTTGAAACCCATCCCAATGTGATGGTTTTGGGAGGTGGGACTTTGTAAGGTGACTAGGTCATAAAGGTGACACCCTAGTGAATAACATTAATGCCCTTTTAAAAGAGACCCTAGAGAGCTCCCCATCTTCTGCAAAACTGTGAAAAATAAATTTCTATTGTATTTAAGCCACCCCATCTATGGTAATTTGTTATAGTAGCCTGAAAAGATTGAGAACTATTTCTTTCTGTGGCTTCAATTTATGTTTTAATTGGTCTCTGAAACTATTCTTTTTCTACAGCATCATTTTTGAGGTGAAAAGAAAGTATCCTAGAAAAATATTCAATATAACTTATTTTTAAATGTTTGTGTTTTGTTTCAGTGCCTGAGTAAGAGAAAGCACAACAATCAGGGACAGAGGAAAAGAGAGAAGCAAAATCCCCGCTGATCTGGGAGCCGAGGTGGAGCTTGATCCCAGGAACCTGGGATCCTGACCTGAGCCAAAGGCAGACCCTAAGGGACTGAGGCACTCGGGGCGCTATACTTCACTACCTTCTGATGTTTACTGACCTGTTGAGGAAAATGTAGCACAGTGAGTATATTTCAAGTCATGACTGCAGAGAGACCCTTCATTGTTGGGAATATCTTTTTGCTAAAATATTTATAGGGCTTGTACAAAAGAAAGACTTGAGTCCCCAATTTGGTATATCTTTTGAAAATTTTGTGGGTTGTATTATCAATTATCATTCCAGAACTTTTCAGATAAAGCACATTTCCCCAAATATGTTCCTCTTCCTAATGCTTCCTATTTTCTGTATACAATCTAAGTATAGGTCTAGCTATGGTGATTGCTTTCGGTATGTGTGTGCACCTAGTCAGAGCCAGGGAGACAATGAAAAAAAATTTTTTTTAATCCTAGAAAATAGTCTTTGCCTTTTTAAAAATAAAAATTATACATTTTTGTGAAACCAAAACAATAATTGAAAAAATAGACAAACTGGATATATGAACAATTTAAAAATTACACTAAAAGACACTTAAACAGAGTAAGAAGGTTACTGACAGAATGGGAGAAAATACCCACAAATCATACACGGATAAGGGATTAATATTGAGACTATATAGAGAACTCCTAAAACTTAACAAAACAATAAAAATAACCTGATTCAAACGTAGGCAAAGGGCTTCAATAAGCATTTCTCAAAGAAGCCATACAAATGGCTAACAAGCACATGAAAAGATGCTCAACATCACTTTTCATTAGGAAGTACATATCAAAACTGCAGTGAGGTACCAAATAACACACTTTGAGATGACTTCGATCAAAAACAAAGGAACAGAAAAATGTTCAGTGAGAAAGTGGAAGGATTGGAACTCCCGTGTTCTGTTAGTGGGAATATAAAATTGTAAAATGGTACAGCTGCTGTGGAAAACAGTAAAACATTTCCTCAAAACAAAACAAAACAAAAAACCACAAAAGAATTACCATCTGACCCAGCATTTCCACTTCTGAGTTTATATCCAAGAGCAGGAAAGCAGGTCTTGAAAAGATAATTGTATATTTACATTCATAGCATCCTTATTCTCAAGAAGTAAGATGTGGGAGTATCTCAAATACCCATCAATGGATCAATGGATAAGCAAAATGGGGTATATGGATACAATAGAGTATTATTTAGCCTTAAAAGGAATGAAATTCTGACATTTGCCACAATATGAGTGAAACCGAACACATCAGCCAGTCACAAGAAGATAAATACCGTATGATTCCACTTACATGAGATACTTAGAGTAGTTAAAAAGGTGGAGACAGAAGTCAGAGGGTGATTGTGAGGGGCTGAGGGGAAGGAAAGAGTGGGAAGTTAATACACAGGCGGTACAGAGCTTCAGTTTTACAAGATGAAAAGAGTTCTGGAGATGGATGGTAGTGACAGTAGCACAACATTGTGAATATGCTTTGTACCACTGAACTGTACCCTAAAAACCAGTCAAAATGGTAAATTTTATAAAATGTATATTTTTGCATGACACAAAACTTGAAAAAAAAAGAGGTCAAATGAGAACACAAGATAAAGTATTAAAATGAGGACATAAAACTGAACACCAAAATCTACCCTTGTTGTCACCAGGGTAACCCCTAAGCTGTAAAAAGTTAATGTGTTGTGCTTAGTGATGGAAGCCAGCAAACTAAAAGGCAGGAAAAAGAGAAATAACATGGTTTCAATGACATCATTTGAACTTCTGAACTCCTGCTGTATCTGAAGCCCAACATATTCCTTGGACCTTTCAGTTATATGAACCAATAAATAATCTTTGTGTAAGTCAGTTTAAATTGGGTTTTATAAATAAAAAAAACCCTTGATGAATACATCCTGGTAGATATCAAAATCACTGCACATATATCCACTGTATGTCACAGTTCTATCTAGACTTATTCTTCCTTTATCCACTTACTGCATTCCGGGGCTCTCTTCCCCAGGATCTCGCTAGTCATTCCTTTATTCCCTGCCTCACCAGAACATTCTGCAGTGGGCATCCAAGACCTTCTCTCCTTCATTCTCTATCTAACTATACTCCCGTATATCTTGACTTTCCTGACATTGCTCTCTGCAATAGAAATAATCAAAGGATGAGTAGCTTTTTAATTTATTTCTGCCACTTCCTCCCTCTGAAATCAAGTGTAAGTACTGAGAAGAGAATTTCCTAGAACATTTGAAGACAGAAATCGCATAACATGTAACTAGTTACAGTAATTATGGGAGTTTCTATGAGGGAGATCTGGGTTCTCAAGAGTTACAATAAAAGATAGATGGTAACTTATTATGGCTGACTATTTTGGGGGTGGTGGGGATTACCAAGTGGGTGTTCCATGCTGATTTAAATTCTGGTTCTTTTCCAGTGAAGATGCTGTGCTTTTTTTGGGGCAAAGTGTCCCTGAAAAATTGGGTATTCCTTACCATACAGCTTACATGAGAAGATGATACTTGGTTTCAGGCATCTTTGAAGAACCTACCGTGCACTCTCTAAACTCTGTGTGTGGTCATCTGGAGTGCTGGTTTGGAAAGAGTGTCTGTCTTTCATAGCTACTTACCTGGAGGATCTTAGTGCTGCAACTTCCAAAAGTTCACAAATGCCTGTTTTTTTTTTTTGTTTGTTTGCTTTGTTTTTGTTTTTTTTTTTAAAGGTTTTATGTATTTGACAGAGAGAAACACAGACAGAGAAGGAACAAAAGCAGGGGGAATGAGAGACAGAGAAGAAGGCTTCCCGCTGAGCAGGGAGCCCGATGTGGGACTCGGTCCCTGGTCTCCGGGATCATGACCTGAGCTGAAGGCAGTCGCCTAACCAACTGAGCCACCTAGGCGCCCAAATGCCTGTTGTTTGAAGCTAGTACTTCCTGCATCTGACTAATACTCTGCACTCCTCTTTCTTATGGTTGGTGTATTTCTGTTTGCCATTCAAAAATTTGTTGAAAGCATTTTATTCTTTGCAGTTACTTGGTCTTTAAACATGCTCATTCTTTACTCATACCTAGGTGATGCCTACTTATCTTTCTGCTATAAGCCACTTCTACAAAGAACATTCTCTGGTCCATTCTACCACCTCCCAGTTCCAAGTGTGAGTTATATGTTTCTTCTACATATTTTGGTATCATCCAGCACTTTCCCATTTTAAAACATTCAGTACACTGCAATGTGTGGACCTACCTATTTATTTAACTCTCCCATCCAGTAACTGCAAGCCTTATTAGGACAAGGATTTTATCTTTTATTCTATTTATGCCAGTACCAAACACAATGCTGAACCCTTGTATTCATTGAATGAATGAATGAACAAATGATTATTTGAATATACTGAATTATTTAATCCCTATTTTAAGGGATTGGGTGCAATGCACACTTTTGAGAATGTTTATCTGCCAAAATCATCATATATATATATATATATCATATATATATATATATATATATATACATATATATATATTTTTTTTATATTTATTTTTATTTTTTTTTAGATTTTGGGAAAACTATTAAATATTGAGGATTCCTTAAACTAGTTTAGTTTTAGAAAGGCACTTTGTGGATTATCTTGTGGCTTAATATAATTCTCTTCTTATATATATGAAATCATCTCTATTCACTTCACCACATAAGCCAGATGAGACTTTAAATGGTCAAAACTTAATTGCTGACAAGGCCTGGAAGTTATCATAAATGTATTTTTTAAAAACTATTTTATTTATTTATTTGACAGAGAGAAACACAGCGAGAGAGGGAACACAATTAGGGAGAATGAGAGAGGGAGAAGCAGGCTTCCTGCTGAGCAAGGAGCCAGACGCGGGACTCGATCCCAGGATTCCCGGATCATGACCTGAGCGGAAGGCAGACACCTAATGACTGAGACACCCAGGCGCCCCTAATAAATGTATTTTTTTTTTTAAATTGAACCAACAGGGGTTCGTTCACTGCTGGCATTGTTTCCATTGGTCTCCCTTCCTCTCTACTTGCCCTCCTCAGAACTCTCTGGTGTGATTGTTTCATGTCATAAATCTGAAAATGTCATTCCGCTGATTAAAACAATTGGCCTTGGGGACTGCATCCCATGTCTCCTACTTCTCCCTTCATTGTCTCCTGGAATTATTCTCCCATTTCTCACCAAACTTCCACTATGACTCTTTTAGGTCCATAAATTAGTCAAATCATTTCCTAGTGAAGACTTCACATGTACTCTTGTCCCCCATTTCACTATAAAGCTTCTTATTTTTCTGGTCTCATTTTCAGTCTTCTTTCTAGAAACTTTTCCTAAACACACAATTTGCAGTGGGTCTTCTTCCTCTTCCTTATTTTCAAAGCACTTATCAAGAATTTATAATTAGGTATTTATTTGTGTATTTACTTTCCACCATATACTAATTTAAACTACATAAGGGTAAGCCTGACATGTGTCTTACATGCTGCCCTACATAGTGTATCTACCACGTGATCAGTGTGTATTTTGAATAAATGAATATATATTATATAGACATGTAAATGTGGAGTTCAAAAACAGTAAACCTTGCATCAGTTTCAGGCGCTAGTATTTATCACCATAAGAACAAATGATCCTTAAAATATTGAGTATGGATTATGAAAAAGACCTGTTTAGGGATGTGCGGAATAAACAAATGCATGCCAAAGTAACTCCCATTTGAGACAGTAACATGTACCGAATCTCAGCATACCATTTTCCAAATGAATGAAGTTCCGTGTTTCTCCCTTTTGCAAATGGGAAATGTAATCTCACTTGGGAGAACATTGCAAGAGTCTATAAGCATGTGCGTAGTCTCCATCTGGTTGTACTCAAAGGGGATTTTCAATTTAGCACATAGGTAGATACCCCTTTTCCCATCCGTGGGATTTTCTCCTATAAAACTGAATCTTTTCCTTCCAAGGGATGCAAATTTGATTAAGGATTGCTATTCACTGATATTCTGTATTCTTCCTTTTTCGATAATGATGAAATTATAAAACAACTTCGTCAGGCTAGAATTTTACTGGTAGGTTTGCTGATCAGCATTGTTCCCTGAATTCTGTGAAATTATATTACTGGCATGTAGAATCAGTTTTTTAAGGATAGCTGCCATGGACAACGAGTGCAATATGTTTACATTTCCTGGGGGGAAAACCTTATATACTTATACATTTGCATTTAGGCTTAAGATTTTTGTGTTGGTTACAAAATATTTACTTTGATTAACATTTTCCACTGATCCCCAGATGCACTGAGGTGTTTTTGTTTCTCAAGGTGTTTTCCGGGAGAGGAAATTTGGAATGAGAAGATTTAAGTTTAAATCTATATAAAAGACAAATTAAATGAAAGTCTCCTTCACTTTGTTGTTTGCAGGTGTGATTTCATTTAACACATACTGCTGACCCTACACTTGCTCATGCACACATATGCAAATACACAGTTGTACTGTCATATTCTTTTCTTAGTTTTGTAACATGAAGCATTTCCAATGAACATTAAAGTAATTTAAGGTATTCCTTTTGGTGAAGAACTGTCAGAAAACGGTTTAGCTTCCCATTACAACAGCATTCAAAACGCAAAATAGTGAATAGAGAGAAATCGACTTATTTGGTGACCTCAATTTTAGACTGTTAAATTGTGGAGGTTTGACTATAAGCCAGGTCAATAAAACACCAGAGCAGTGGCTTGGTTTCGCTCACTACTGTATTCTCAGTGCTTAGGAGAATGCTTGGCCCATAGAAGGCACTCAACGCATATTTATCGAATCAATGAGTTTTTCTTCTATTGCTCAGACTGCCCATATTTGTTGGTGATACTGTGTGATAGTGACAGCAGCAAAGCTGATAAAATGTGTTTCTTTAGCTGACTGACCAGACTTTCCATAGATAATAACAATCTGGTCGAACTGGACTGAGCAAACCACCCTGGAAATCTTTGGGAACATCTGGAGGGAGAATGCTAATCTTAGCTAATGTTTGTATAGCAGTTTACTCTTCTAAGGGCTTTACTTATATTAACTCACGATATCCTCACAACATCCACAACTAGAGGTAGGAAATATTCTTCACTCCACAGAAGAGAAACCAAAACACCAAGAAACTAAGTGTCTTGCCCCAAGTCCCATCTCTAGTAAGAGGCAGAGGTCGGCTCTAAAATTTGCTTTCTTAACTCACTGTGCCATTTTATCTCTCCAATCTGAGTAATCGAGGTTTGGAAATACATTAATTTCGATATTGAAAGACAAGTGGGCTATTCTGAGCCCCAGGATAAAAAAGGATATGTCACCACAGGCGCTACAGGGAAAAATAGGTTAACTTTGTGATGACTCTGTTTTGTCATTTTAATGCATGTTGATCCCAAAAGGTTGGCTATACATACATGCATGCACACCCACACTTATAAAATCATATATGTATATAAGATTTCTTCCATTTAATGTTTGACTATATATATGACTTTTTGCTTCTCACTTAGTCTTGTGTGTGTGTTTGTGTGTATAGTATATATTAGCTTTATTTTTAAGATTTTATTTATTTATTTTAGAGAGAGAGAGAGGGAGAGAGTGTGTGCAAATAAGGGGAGAGTCAGAGGGAGGCGGAGAGAGAAAATCCAAAGCTAACTCTCTGCTGAGTGCAGAGCCTGATGTGGGGTTCCATTCCATGACCCTGAGATCATGACCTGAGACGAAACTGAGAGTGGAATGCTTAACTCACTGAGCTACCTGGATGCCTGTACTTATTATATTACTTACCTTTTTAAAAAAACTTTTAGATGCAGATTTCAGAGAGGGAAGTGAAAACAAAAGCTACCATCATCCTGCATAAACAATCAATTCTTTTATTGAAAAATTATAAAAGAGGTAATTGAATGTGTATAGAAAACTAAAATGATTCAAAAAGGAAAAAATAAAAATTGAAAACTTCCCTTCCCCTCACCTCATCACAGACCCCTGACTTCATTCAAAAGTTTAGCAGTTTAGCAGGGGGACTTTATAAGGGAAAAAACAGATTGCAGCTTCCCAAGAAAATACTGTAAGAGGGGGATAAGCTAAACTACAGAAAGGAGGTCTAATTACATGATAATTATTTTTGGTAGTCTTTCATTCTTTAGGTTTGACTACCACTTTTGATTACCTGTTGGCACATACATTTGAAAAAGTAATACATACTTTGTCAGGTTCTCTCTAGGCCTGCTGTCATTATTTTTTAAGTTGAGACTTTCATGGGTAAATCCTCCATGTTTGGTTTCCTTTTTGACTTCTAAATTTTGGGAAACCAGAATTAATGTGAGAATTTCTTAAAAGATTTTATGAGTAAGACATGAATAAAAATATTCCATACTGTGTTCTGATTATAATTAAAATAAATGCTCTTCCTTTTACTTATAATTTTAGCTCTGAAAAAGCAACTGAAGCAACTGAATCATTTCCTTTTTCTCCATTTTTATGCACTATAAAAATTTCCATATTATTCTTGGTAAAAACATCAACAAAAATATATCCACCGAATCCTTAATTTATATAGTTTTCTCTTTAAATACTTCTTTTTAATCCTAACATGCTACAATATTTTAATTTTAAAACATTTTTTAAAAACTCATGGAAATCTGAATTTAGTTTTTTATGTGTAGTTGATATTAATTACTGAACAGTAAAGATATTTTTGGGTAAATGTGTTCCCCAAAGAATCCATTAGTAAAATATTATACAGCACATATCCATATATTTTAATTCACATATATTTAATAAACTCCTTTTTTATATGAATTTATCCTTTAATATTAATCCTGGGAATTTTTATTGCTGTAGCATATCAAATTCTTGAATTTCATTGAAATACTTTAGTTGTTTTCATATATTATGAAACCTACCATGATATTAATTCCATCCTTCTTGATTTCATGCTAGAAACTATTCTTTCTCTCAGTGTCCATGTTATCATTGACAATCTCATAATTTTTTAAAAAGATTTTATTTATTTATTTGACAGAGAGAAACACAGCAAGAGAGGGGACTCAAGCAGGGGGAGTGAGTGAGTGAGTGAGTGAGAAGCAGACTTCCCACCAAGCAGGAAGTCCTCGCAGGGCTCAATCCAGGATCATGACTGAGCCAAAGGCAGATGCTCAAAGACTGAGCCACCCAGGCGCCTTGACAATCTCATAATTTTAAGACATGAAATTTATTTTGAAAATTGAATCTTTTGGACTATTGTCAATTACTCCAAATATATAATTTATAGGGAAACAATGAATTAGTTCCAAATAATCCAAATTATTGCTGCTTTAAGATTCTGTAATCTATGTTTGTTTCTAGACATTTTGAAATTTCACCATAATTTGAGGTTTTACACATGTTTCAAATAATTTCTGTATGCATTTTCCTCTTAAATTTTTTAGTTAGAACTTGAAATTTTGACTTATAAATTATGACATTTTAAGTAAAGAAAATAATTTGAAAATATAAGCCAAATTTTCACTAAAAATGTATAATGTTCAGTTAATATCTATATTTAGGAAGTTAACATAAAGAAAAGGCATAATTTTTCATATTGTATTTAGGAAAAATTGTTGCTATTATAAAAGTCTTAAAAATATACTCTAAATGTGATTGTTAAAATCTTCATTTCTTCTTGTATTAAAACACTAACACCATGCATATTTTTTAAAATATGAAAGCTATGGAACAAAGTTTTCATGCATTACAAATTAAAAAATATTTCTGTATGAACCAAAAGCTAAAACTTACTACACTGTGCAGGTTATTTACTGAGTTTCTACTAGATCCTAAGTGTCTTTTGATTATTTTTGTTTAAATGGTATTAAGCAGTTTAAATTCATAGTGTTGTTAAAATAAGGAAGTAGATTCTTCCAGGTAACCCAGATCTTTGAATTAATGACCCCTCTCATTGCACCACTGATTGCATTATTCATTCACTCTATAAAGATTTGCTTATTCATCTGGTGATATATACTAAACATATATTATGTACAAGACTATAGGAATATTGACAGGAAAAAATAAAAGATTTCTCAACTTGTGGAAAAGAAAGAAATGTAAATGCTTAAAATAATAGTATGATTGAGTACAATGATGAAATTGTCCATGAGAGTCATAGAAACAAGGAGATGTGCATGCAGCCTTACCAAGAATACAAATACTAGATTCAGGCAATCGAGCGGAGAGGCATGAGAACAGAGCTAATGATAGTTTGTGTATGGGAGAAATCTCTACAGATTCTGATATATAAAAGGCAACTGACAAGTGTGAGGAGAGAAAGAGACACAAAGAAGTAGCAAAATCATCAGTGCCAATTAAAAAACATTTTAAAAATGCCCTTTGTAATTTGGGGAGCATCACCTCATACACTCCAGTACCGCTAAAAGTTTTTGCTCACAAAATTGAAGGCGTATTTTTCCCTAAGAGAATGAATCTGTATTTCTTTATTCAATTTACTTAAGGAATAGAGACTAGTAAGGAACATAAGCCGTCATTTTAGCTTTGGGATTTCAGGGCTCAGAAATTTTCACCTTAAAGAAATAAAATGCCAAAAAGTACAGTGAAAGTCAACTAAGGCAAAACGGGAGCATTAGATCCAGCCAACTTGGACATTAAAAGTCAAAGTTCTTAAGTTTTGAGGACACAAATTTCTGCTGCCCGGCTCTCCACAATGTTAATTGGTTCTCAAACAAAATAAATTTTATAATGCTTAAAGCTCACGGCTAATTCTTTTGACACTTGAGAAACTTAAGTATTTGTAAAGATATATTCCACCTGCTGACTTCTTCAGTAATACCTTACCAGTCAGTCTAGGTGTTTTTTTTTTTTTTTTAAATTGTGCTCCTTCAGACAAAAGCTGACACAACTGTCAAAATATAGTCACTCATACACTAGTCAGTCACACTCCGATAATGTGTCTGTCATCATGTTAAAACAGTCATTTGCTGACATATTTTATGGCCATGAACATGTTTCAGAAACCAGCAAAAAGGGTTGGCCTTTAAAAAATAAGCAAGAGTACCATTTCCTTCTAGTGAAATGACATATAATTTGAAATAATAGTGTGTCAATAGTGACTATAGGAAATTGCTAAAAAGTGGACATTTCCAAGTCCATTTTTATCTGGGAAAAAGTAATTTAAAAAAATTTTTTTAAATAGTTCTTTTAAAACTAGAACACACAGTATCGAATTAAAAGCATCTTTGTCAGATTCTGAAAATGTTTATTGCACAAAACTTGGAGATCTGAACTTCTCTAAATATGCAGAATAACAAGTTTTTAAAGAATAAATGTTAATGCTGTACAAGATAGCATTCTATTCTCAATACCTTTTCATTTATATTAGGGCCATATCCAAAGTGAGTTTTGCATTCAATAACCGCTCGGCAAGTGTTAAGAATAGGCAGGGAAAATTTATACAGAGAAGCATAAACATCCACATAGATCAGCTTGTGTCCGGTGGTTTACTGCCAAAGTTTTTAGAATATGTTACGGATAAACTCCAATTATGTAATAGGTAGGAAACAGTTTTGAAAATAATAAAGCTTCGACAGGGCCAACAAGATTATATATATATACAAATGCACACTGATTTTTTACTTGCCACTGAAATGGCAAAATAAATACTTTAGTGGATCCCTAAGCGGTTACAAGAATAGTAGCTCTTTAGAGTGAAGAATTTACTTGTTAAAATATCTGCTAGTTCCCACTCTGCATTAAAATTCATACAAAGGAGAGCTCACATTCTGTTCATAATACTACTATATTTTGCTTCATTGGGATCTTCATTTATAATTCTAAGATCTTATTTTTGAAATACGAAAATCATTAAATAGGGAACTATGCAAATGATGTACTTAACTTCCTAAAATGCTTGCAAAATTAAGAAACTGATCACAGTGCTGAAAACTACGACCTCAGCACTGGCACCTTGTTGGAGTTGTGGGTAGGAAGATCATACACTTCTATGTCAAAGATTCACGAAATTGTAGTGACTTTCTAATCCAACAAGATTTGTTAGTTCTCTTAAAGCAATTATTTAAAAGTATTTCAGTGTTCCTTATTAACACAGACATTTAAATCTATTATCAGCTCCCTAGCAAGCATGGAAAGCCTAACTCTCTTTCAGATGCAATATCCACAGAAGCAGTTTTTGTAGAAGAAACATTATTTCACTACCTGCCTTCTTTGTTCATTAAGCTAATTACTCTAGTCTACATTCATGCCTTTCATCTGCCTTGTTTCTTGAGCTTGATCCTTTCCCAACCCTGAATCGACTGTTACTGAACAGTTGAAGCTGAACAGGAAGGAATTGCAGGTGTCAACTCACAGTTTACAAATATGACATCTCCTCTGGCATAGCTGGAAATATGAAATATTGATTTATGTGCAGTAAAAGGTCTTATAAAAATGATCACATACACATGAGAGATTAATGCGCAGGAGATCAATAGAAATTTCATTCTTGACGCTAGACTGTCACCTATGGTGAAATGCTAAAATACAGAAATCAATATTATCTATGAAATGTCAAATTTATTATAATTATGAGGATGAAAGCTGGCCAAGTGGCTCCCAGGAGAGAAGGAAGGATAGGTTACTGGGCTGAAGCATCCTTCATGTCCCTTGTTCACTTGCTGCCAATTTGAGAGCAATATTGGTGCAGGGGGTTTTCAGGCATTATGTACCGCTGTGTAGTAACAAATTCCTGCTGGAATATTTAACTCTTGAAACTGACAATAATACAAGTGTCCACATAGTCAAAAGGTACAGAACTTTCAGCTCCAAAATATGGAGAATATTTTAAGCATAGATTTTACTGTAGTATGTGTACCACAGCCCATTGCTTAAGAAAATTGAGCTTTTACAGACTGAAGATTAATAAGATCTTGGTGCAATTTTATTCAAGCTCATGTTCTGTTCTCTCCCGTGGAGGTGGTGGTGGTGGGAGATGGGAAATCCTAAATTATCTATTAGTGGGCTTCACATTTTCTATAGTTTAAGCCATTAGCTTGATTCTTAGAAATTGCCATTCAATTTCCACTGCTAGGCAGCGATTCTTTGAAAAGATTTTTTATGAGTTTGTGGCAGCCTACCAGTATCATGCATCAAGTTTAATAGAGTCTTTGAAAAAGTAACACAAAACTAAAATTTTATGAGCCTATAAGAAAACAATAAAATGAGAGCATTTTGTCTTGCCTTTTAAGTGGGGAGGGGGATTTTTAGAAGTGGAAGTTAAAAGCATAAAAGAAAAAAAAAACATGCTTCTTTTTACACATTGTCCATATCTACAGAAAAGCAGAATATCAAAACCTTATTAATAGTATTATTGCTCCTCATAAGTGTAGGCTTTACAAATTAATGTTGGTGAGGATACACTGGGCATATGGATACACAGGGATTGGGACCTGGTGTGGGTGTAAGAGAGGATGAATGTGTCTGACCAACAAATGAATTTGGAATCTTGAAGGAAAACCTGTATTCCCTTGTAGGTAGTATAGGTGATGAATAGATTATGTTATTTGCTGTCAGTTAACACTATTCATAGACCCCTTCTGATTCAAATGTTAATGATTCAGTTTTAAATAAGCAGTGTGCTCTGCCCACCATGCTTAGAGGACAGCACAAAGAGCCTGTTCATTTTGTTACAGCCTCCACATATAAAGTCCTCAGAGATTTGTGAAACAAATGAATGAATGAATAAATGAATGAATGAAACATTAATTCATCCTATGGTGCTCTCATACCACATGAGCAGTGGAGGATAGAATTTCTTCTTATTTAGACATATCATTCATTTATTTTTAGAATTATGATTCTTTTTTCTTTTTAGTTCCTTCTCAGATCTAGACAGCTTTTTGGTAACCAACACAACTAGTTGGAACATGGGCTTGAGTACTAATTGCTGTATATGAAAATTCCAAAACATAACATGAGCCTTGTAAAGATAGATGTCTTTCACCACACACCCTTTAACGTATGGTCTATCATTGAGTTTTTGACTGGATTTACATGCAATATGGGAAATTTATTTTCAATTAGTAACATTAGTTTGTTTTGTAATAACTATTGTGAGTTAACAATCTTGTGATTTCATGTTTCTGTGCATCTTCCTAGGTCTAAATTAATTTTAGAGCTTTGTCTTTAATCTGATCCTTAGGGAGATGTTTCTTGTCTAGACTTGGATTTAGTTGAGGATATTTTGACTGAAGGGATTTCTCAACACTAATATTTTGCATTTATTCTCGGTTTTTAGGTATTGGTATAAAAAATGAGCAGTGCCATTTCAATTAGCAACAATTAGGCCCGAGTCCCATGAATATATTACCATTTCTCTTGGGTTTCAGTTTTTCAGGGCTCTTGTCTAAAGTGACTGTTTTTGTTCATGTCATGTATTTTCCAAGTAATACTTCTGTATTTGTCATGGAGGAAGACCTACCAGAGGGGCCACAGAGCTGGCAGGGTTAGACATCGTTTGAAAAGAAGCACAGACAGGAGTCACAGGGAGGTTCCATAAATGCTGAGAGAGACCCCATGTGAATGTGATTAAGGTCAGTAAGCATAAGACGAAGGTCTACCATATACAGGAAACTAGGATGAAAAGGTGCAAAGGGCACAGATAGAGTCCTCAAGGAGTTCACAGAATAGTACAAATTGGGTGATATTCAGAAACGGGAACTACTTAGAAAGGTAAATTGCAAGACTTGGAATCTATACCAGCTATCCTGAATCCTTGGATGGTGTGCTCTCAGCTCATATAAAATCTATTTCCATATCTTTTAGAGAAAAGCTAGTCCCTAGATATTCTAGAGACATAAAAACAAAGTTCCTTCTCATCTATTATTATTGAATTATTTACTCTTCCTAAATATTATCTCTTTGGGCCAGAATTGTAGGATTATTATTGCTGCCAAATATGATGGAGGATTCATAAACTTTCCTCTGGTTGGTAATATAAACACCTTTTTTTAAAATCTGGAAAAGAGATAAAGATTTATTTACTTTTTAAAAAACACTGTAGCATTTATACAATTTATAAATAGAGATTTGGGAAGATTTTCCACTCTACACAGCTTCTTAAGGCTTTTTTTTTTTCTTTTTTTCCTCTTCTGTACCTCAAGTACCCAAAGCAGTTAAAGTTAATACTTAATGCAACCTAGTTGAAGAGATAGGCATTTCTTGCAGTCGGGTCTCAATTAAGAGATAAAAGACAAAAAGTGCAAAGCGCTTGATAAAGCTAAGAATACAAGGCCAGCCATGGATGTGCTTGAAGCTGTCCATAGCGATAACTGGATAGTCAGCTGGAATCTTCTTGAATTGAAGTGGGTGCTCTAACTTATCAAATTCCACATATGGGGAAATTATTGGTGCCTACAGTGGTGATTAACACTAACCCACTGGGTCAGAAACAAGCTGGGATAAAGGTGAAAACTGTATCTGACTATCAACACCAAATACATCCATTTAGAGAAAGATAGCAGAGGGTTTTTTCTCTTTTTATATCTTCAGTTGTGCAGGTTGTCAGGCTGGTCACACAGTTAACACTGCATATAGAGTGCTCTCTATAATGTGCAAATTGCAATGCACATTAAAATGTAATCTACTTTAATAAGTCACATGAAGATTACATTTTAAGATAATTGTTTGTGTGTTTATGCTATACTCCAAAAATATTTTCCTGCTTTGTTTACCATATTTTCTCTTTGCCTTTAAGTGTAATGATTGCAACTATTAGCACTGAATAACTCCCTTCTTCAAATGGTTGGGGGCAAGGTTATGAAGATTCAAATTTTGGATTCCTGGAAGCATGGTTCATGGTGAAATGTTCAGACTACTTCATCTTATTGAATTTCCCCAAATTAAATATGTTATAGTGTTATGATCATCAAAAACCTTACTCTGCATCAATAATTAGGATACTTGATTTGAATCATCCAGATAGTTTTATTGAGTTGCCCACGTTCCAATTTCTGTGTACACAAAAATATGACAATTTTTGAAATACTTCTAATGAATATCATAACTGAAGCTTTCTGACAGATCTATTCCTTGGAATATGGCCAATTATCAATGATTTATTAAAATGGGTGAGAAGGAAATTAGAGGAAAATGGAAATGACAAATAATCTCCAAATTTCTCATTGTTCATTCATATAAAAGTCCTTTTCCATTCAGCCACCAGTAAAATCATTTACAAGTGATGACATATAACTGAAAAGATTTCCATCTCTTTTTTTCTCTCTTATCCATCTTGGAAGTACCAATGAATACTTAAATCACCCGTTCGGTTCAAGAGGCAAAATACATGCTTCTTAATTTATGCAGATACTGTGCATTTAGCAAGAAGAAAAGTGACTGACCCACAGTTGGTATCCAACAAAGTTTCCATAAATGAATGAATGAACGAATGAATGAACAGACAGCTGAAAATATAACTGAATTATGAGTTGACTGAACAATGTAACTTTAAAATCTAAAATTATTTTGATGCTCAAAAGTTGCTGCATTTATTTTGATTGGCTTATGTCTGTCTTTGAAGAATAGGCACATAGCTTAATTATATGTGGTCACTTATTTAATTATATTAATGTTACTACTATATGTCTTGTTATCCAGGAAGATTGTAATAGCCTTGTCTGGGGCCATGGTACTAAGTAATGCAATAGTTCCTTCACTAATCTCTGGATTAACAGGTAAAATTTCCAATCTATTTTCTGCTAAAATAATTCAGTAATCATTTTTTTTGTCTGTTTGAATATTATGAAATGAGATCATGACATTCTGGAAAAGTAATGGAGCAATATACTGACAGAATCTTTTAGTCCCAGATGATAGAAAACCCGAATCGAATGAGTCTACCCAGAAAAGGAAATATTAGTTTATATATGTAACCAAAAATTTGACAGGATTTCTTTAGGAATCACTGGATATAATATCTTTCTCACAGGAAGGTTAGGTAGTTCTCAGAAACTCAAGGCTGCGTTATTACTGAATTCAATCCAAAAGAAAGATAATCTACATTTCAATAATGTCACCAAAAGTTCTGGTTGAGCTTCATTGGCTTTCTTGGGTCCTATGCCTATCCTTGACTTTGGCCAGATAGGGGAAATATCTCAGCTGTAAGGTCTGGATCACATGTCCTTTCCTAATTCAATTTGTGCTGCCAACGGGATGTGGTGCTCTGTCTTGAGTCCTGTGTCTGATGCTTGGATTCAGGAGGATTAGTATAAACTGAACCACAAGAACTGAGTGTGAAGGAAGATGACTCTCTAGGAAACATAAAATTATATTTGCAGAGGAAAGGAATGGGTTTTGGGGGTGACAGGAACAATAGGTGGCATTGCAAGTAGTGTAGATTAAGAAATCAAAATATTAAGAAGAGAATTACAAAGAATGAAAGGGTTTAGAACCTCCAATCATATCTACTAAATGACTGGAGTTTTCTGGAAAGGTATATTCTACTGCTGTGCCCCAAACTATAGAGCATTACTAGAGTTCCAGGTCTTACAAAATATTTTGGAATATATTCAATTTTTTTTATCTGAGAAATGTGACTTATACATTATTTTTTTAATTTTGATTCCTAAGAAAGGAACCAGCATAGACTTTCCCACTTTTAATTTAACGTGGGCTTTGGTTTTGAAAGCAACTGAGAGTCAAAGCTGGGATGAATAAAAGGGGCTTGTTTTTCCCCATTTGGCTGACTCATCATCTGGGGGCATATGCTGATTGCTCATGGCACCCTGAATTCCACTGCCCCCAGAGGACATTATTTTTTTTATTTTTATTTTTTTTAAAGATTTTATTTATTTGACAGAGAGGAGCACAGCTAGAGAGGGAACACAAGTAGGGAGAGTGAGAGAGGGAGAGCAGGCTTCCTGCTGAGCACGGAGCCAGATATAGGGACTCAATCCTGAGACTCTGGGATCATGACCTGAGCCCAAGGCCGACTTTTACTGACTGAGCCACCCAGGTGCCCCTAGAGGACATTATTTTTAATGTCAGGAATAAAAAACACATATTGAATGAGAATGGAAAGAGAAGAAAATGATTGCTTTGATGTGTTTCAATAGACTAGCTAAAATAATTTTTAGATATAAGATCTCATAAATACCATTAAGCAGCATTTCATTCTAGACTCTTAATGTGACTTACCGAGTTAAGTAAAAGATAACATCTGAAAGTTTTGGGGCCTAGCATAAATTAACTTAAATTTAATATAAATTGTGAAGAAAGTCTTTTATATGTTCTACTTTAGTTTGGATACTAAACTGTGCCAAACTGTGTAACCTACTGCATTTCTTAATCATTTTCTAACTGATCTCAGGTCAAAATAGATGTAATTTTAGAGTACTTTGTATACAGAATTAAGGTGATATTACAAGATTTGTGGTGAATTTTAGACATGGCACTACATTTCTGTTCGTCATGAATTGTTTTCACAGTTTAGTCTGCACTGACTTTATGAGTGGGAACCTATGTGCTATAGTTGAGGGGCAGCCAAATGGCCCTCTGGACTTATAAAACTTCCTTCATCACAGAGTCTCTTGAAATAAGCCCTGTAATTCCCATCAAGTGGGGTGTCTTATCATTAGCTCATTATTCCTAGAAAGCCCTGTGAGGATAACATATATGGCTATTAATAGAACCATTAACATTTGAAGCCAGTGAAGGTACGGGAGCTGGAGAGAGCATGGGTAAAGGATAGGGTCTCAAGCCCTGTGGTCTGAGGAGCAAGATCCTATTAGTTTCAGAAAAATAACTAACTTTACAATTTAGTCTTCTTTGTCATTTTGTATAGACTAGAATCTAAGCTGAGATATTATAAAAGAGAGAAATTGGCTTGAGATGTAAAGATTTTACACAATATTTAATTCATATAGTTTTAGAACATATAGTTTTTCCAATGGTTTTTGTTTAGTCATCTGTTCATTCTTTTATGGAACAATAGTTGTTTTTCAAGTTTACCATGTGTTAAATTACTATGTGTAATAGTATTACATGTATTATCTCATTAATGCCTTCTAAACAACACTTCAAGATAGGTACTATTGCTATCCATATTCTACAAGATAAAATGACTAGCTTAGATATTAAATTAGCTACATCACATGCTAATAAATGATGTATGTAGGAGTTGAGTTTGAAAGAGAACAGACAAATAACAAGTACATGAAAAACTAATACACGTAAAAAGGAATCATGATGTGACAGAATAATGAGATTTGGGAGCAGGAGGGTAGAGATTATAATATGTCAGGTGGTTAGGGAAGAATTTGGGAGGAGGTGATATGTGAGTGAAAACCTGTAGGGTAAATAGCAACGGCCTACACAAACACTAGTGCAAACTTCCTAAAACAGCAAAAGCTTGGAGTCTTTGATGAAAAGAAAAGGGAAGCCCTGTTAGCCATGTCTCAAGTACAGTCCATCTACAAAAGCTTCATCTACTTAGAGATCTAGCGTGATCAGGGGAAGAGCAAGTAGTTGTTTCTTAAATTCTGTTCAATTTTACTCATTCTCCTCATATCAACAAGTCCTGGATACTTCAGTGTCTTCTGTCCTTTTGGACTTCACATGAAATTTCTCTCTCTAGCCTTTCTCATGTAAATTCTTCTCCTATAGGTGTACATACAAAGGCTTCACAGCATTTAATGAAGAAGCAAGTTCTTTCTGTATTCAGTCTTTATTAAGATCAGAATCTGGATTAGGTTAAGAAAGAACATGTTTCTTTAATTAACTCAACACTAATCCAGGATCTAGTTAATATATATACTCAGGTGTATACCAAAATAAACTTGTCATAAACACTATTCTTAAGAAGTTTCAAGTCCAAAATAATAAATATTAAAAATATGTATTTATTTTTTATATCCCATCAATCATTTCACCTTGTGATTCCGCTGTCTTTGGAATCTGTGGACTACTCAGAGAAAACAAGAAAGTAATTATTCATGCTTAAGTTTCAAAAGTAATTTTAAGTTAAGGAAATAAGAGTATAAAAAAAAACTTTGTTAAAAAAACTTTGCTGAGAAAGAAAATGTGTTCAAAGTCTCAGAATTTGCCTACACATAACTGTAAATATAATTATATACATATAATATTATATATTATTTATAATGAGCAGAACTTGGAGATCCTAGAGTTTTATAAAGGATAGTGTATGCAGATTATAGAACATGTAAAAAAATAGTTCTTATCCAAGTAGCAGGGGAAAACTCTTTTTTGTTCTGGTGGTATGAAAGTATAGTAACTTCAAAGAACTTATAAAAAGATGGAAGAAATAAAGACAATATACAATTGAGATAGAAACCCAAACTATGGAGTTTTGTGTCTCCTTTCCTCTTGGGAACTCTAGGAAGAAGACTGTCACTATAGGTCACCATGTACCTCTGAGCATAACACAAATTTAGGGGATATTAGTCAAATTATAGTCTATCTCAATTGTGCCTCTGGAGTTGTACATTGCTCAACTGTAATTCTAAATATGGTGTCTTTGACTATGTGCTCATCTCAGAACAGAAATGGCTACGCAGGATATTTAGGTAAAAAAGGACCAAAAATAATTCTCATGAGTCTCCTTCTTTGACATGTGATGGAAGGGATTTGAAAAATTCCACGAATCTCCAGTTGAGGAATGCAGAAGGAAGATATTAATGTTGGGGATTAAATGGGAATCATGGCCAGGCCATGGGAGATTTTTAACACCAATGAGAAAAGAAGGAGATCCTGGAGAGCAGGTGGGTGGACAGGTTTCCTGAGAGAAATTACAGTTCCTTTCCCTAAGGAGGGAATAGAATAGTCACGTTAAACTGCAGTCACTTCAGCAAGAGCTAGTGAGGACAGACGCTGCTTGCTTCTTACAGGCTAGTGGGATAAAACGCCAAAAGGCAAGTAGAGCACAAAATTCCTTTTTCAATGCCATGAGTTGTGGCCAGCTTCTCTTTGCACCCAGATATCACCTTGGTAAAGTAAAGATGCCTTGAAAGGGAGTTGAACTTTGATTTGTTTTCCTAATTACCAGAAATAGGTGATTCTGAACCAGAGGAGATGAAATTAATATTATTTTGTAAGATGGAGTGTTTTATTACTTTTTTCCCTCTGGATCCCTCTCACAATAAAAATAGTTTCTTTTCTTCCCCTTCCACCTCCATATATGCATATGGTACGAAATATAAAACACAATATCTAACAAAGTTTTAATGAAGTGGTTTGAGTTCAGAGGAAAACCAGATTCTTTATAGGTGGAATAATCTAGTTTTATTAAAATCTTGGAGCTGCTTTTTTTTTTTTTTTCACTTTAAGAAAGGATTTCTACAATGGATGTTCAGTTAATTTATGTACTTGGAGCTTTTTATGCTTTATCGACCAACTTTTAAGATTCATTCAGATTTTAAATAGACAGTGTTTTCAACAGTTAAAGAGGGACTAGTTTTATTACAGAGAGTTGGAGTCCATTTTGTTTTCGAAATGCATTAAATTTCACTACTGTGCAAAGGAAGTAGAGGCTTAGATAGATTTTCATGGCCTCAGTGGGTTAGTTACCTAGTACCAAGGAAATTGCTGTAGGGTTTTCCATAGAAAATGGCGCAAATGAGATCTTTTATGCGTATTTGTGGTAAACTCAATTTAAATTTCTGGCAATAAAATTTAGTTTATTCTAGTAAGTTTTGGTTTCATCTTTCTTTCCTCTTAATTCTTTGGAGAAATATCCAAAAATTGTGTTCTTGAGGTGAGTCACAAGCAGTATTTAAAATGTTTATCAACTGTTACAGCTTATTTCCAATGAGTTAAAGCCACCGTAGACTGAAATGAACCAATATGGCTCTCTGGACTAAGGCCAGCAGATTTTTACCCCTTGTTTAAGCTAAATAACTTCAGCTTGTATTATCATTTATTAGAGTTGATACCAGTAGTACCAAAAGTTTATCTTATTATGAAAAATGGGATTGTCTGATACTCTCTCTTCACTTTTTGGGGAGAGGCTCACATACCATCCATTTCTGAGGTCCTGGGCCATATATAACTGGGAAAACTGAGTTCTTTGTTTGCTCTCTGTTTAGCTTGGTAATTCAGACAAAAGAAAAATATATTGTTGCAGTATAATAACAGAGGAGTTATGTAGTGGAGACAACCAATCTCAGCAGGAAAGGGCTTGACCTGTGTTATAAATTATTTTCATGAAGGCTAGACCAGGAAGGACAATTTTTCTTCGAGTCCTTCACCAGAATCTGGAAGTCAGTTTCTTTTCCCTCAGGTCACTGGTAGATAGACTACATTGGCCAAAGCATATGGAGGAAGACTCAACCTTGGTGGAGATCAGATGGAATAAAGTACAAGGAGATTTCAGAGGACAAGGAGAGGAGTGCTCAGAGAGGGAAATGATCCTCATGTCCACAGGAAAGAAACTGTCACTGGGAGGGAATGGCAAACATACATCTATATTCTGCACCAGCTCTTGGATACTTTTCATGCTTTATATTGTCCGATGGTAGTGCTTTTAGCAATGGACTGCATATTTTCATTCTTTCTAGTATTAAAGCCATAGCTTGATAATGTGTATGTTTGTCTTCCCTATGGTGAATCCTATGACAGAGTTCAAGGACTACTTGAATTGTGTTTTTCCCATTAGCACCTACAACAGTATCTGACACGTTCTCAGTAAATGAACAAATAACGGTGAGTGAAATTCCAAAATTACATATTTGTTCTTTATGACTCTGAACATCAAATTTTTATCTAGTAATAACTAGATAAAACCAATGGATCCTTCTAGGACACTTGAAGATTCAAGGTGATCAAGATGCAATTTTATACATGGCTCTTTAAAAAACAAACTCCAGGGCTCCAAGTAAAGATGGTCGAGTACAGTTACATCTTTTCACTGACTATGTTTAGCCCATCTGGTAGACTTGTCCTGACTGAAAATGTTTCAGCTGGTGTAGGTGGAGGAGCTCCTTCAGTGGGAATTAAAGCTGCAAATGGTGTAGTATTAGCAACTGAGAAGGATCAGAAATCCATTCTGTAAGATGAGCAAAGTATACACAACGTGGAACCAATTACCAACCATACAGGCTTGGTGTATAGTGGAGTGGGCCCAAATTACAGAGTGCTCATGCACACAGCTCGAAAACTAGGGCACCTGGGTGACTCAGTGGGTTAAAGCCTTTGCCTTCGGCTCAGGTCGTGATCTCAGGGTCCTGGGATCGAGGCTCACATCGGGCTCTCTGCTCGGTGGGAAGCCTGCTTCCTTCTATCTCTCTGCCTGCCTCTCTGCCTACTTGTGATCACTCTCTCTGTCAAATAAATAAATAAAAAATAAAAAATTTGAAAACTAGCTCAGCAATACTATCTCATTTACTAGTTCCCTCAGCACAACGATAGAGAGTAGCTTCTGTGACGTAGGAATACACTCAGGTAGTATTCATCCGTTTGGAGTTTCTTTATTAATTTGTGGTTGGAATGAAGGGCAACCATATTTATTTCAGGCAGATCTATCTGAGCTTACTTTGCCTGGAAAGCCAGGAAATGGGAAAGAACTATGTCAATGGGAAGACTTTCCTCTAGAAAAGATATATGAAGACCTGGAACTTGAAGATGCTATTCATACAGCCAGATTAACCCTAAAGGAAAGTTCTAAGGGCAAATGACAGAAGACACCACAGAGGTTGGAATCTTCAATGAAACCAGATCCAGGAGGCTTACTCCCACTGAAGTTAAGCATTACTTGGCTGCATAGCCTAATAACAAAGGGACTGAAAAATCCAGAATTTCAGATAATCCCTCTGCTTACAAGTGTTTAAAGTATGTTTTGTTTTACAGACTTTTTGTGTACTTATTTCTGCATGGTTCGATGGACTGATGTTTTTAAAATGATACTTACAAATCATAATAAAACTTAAGTCAAAAATATAAATAAAAATGAACTCCAAATAGTGTATGAGATTTTATTTTCTTTTCCCCCCAAATTCCAAAGAAAAAGAAACTTGAAAAAAATCTCAAGTGACTTAGCTTATTATAGAACAAAAATCAAATGAGCTATTGTGTTTATAGCACGTTGTTGTTATACTATAGTAAAATGCATTGAATTTTTTCCATCTGAGATAATCTTTTACGTAGTAATAGACTGATACAAAATCATCTTAGCTGTCTTCCCTTTGGAATATTAATTCTAATTAATTTATTCATTTCACAAATTATGTGCCTCTGCTATGTGTAAGTCACTGTTGGTCAGGCTAGAAATAAAGTTGAAGGAGTGAACAAAATACTTTCCTGCCCCGGTGGAGCTTATATTCTAGTGGGAGATATGGGAAACAGACCAAAATAGTAAATTACAGGATATAGTATGATTACTCCTATGTGACATTGTAAAATAATTAACTCAAAATGGATCAAAAAAACTAAAATGTGGGAGTTTAAACTATATAACTCTTAGTAGAAGACATACAAATAAATTTTTATAACCTCATATTGGGCAAAGAATTCTTATATATGACGTCAGAAGCCCAAGCAACAAAAGAAAAGTAGATAAATTGGGGTTTCATCAAAGCTGAAAATTTTCATGCATCAAAGGACACTATCAAAATAGTGAAAAGATAATCTGAAGAACTGGAGAAATATTTGCAACTCAAATATCTGATAAGAGTCTAATACATAAAATATATAAAAAATTCTTACAACTTAACAAAAAAAAAAGATGAACATCCTAGTCAAAAAACAGGTAAACATTTTCCAAAATAGATATACAAATTGCCAACAACTATATCTAAAGATACTCAATATCACTAGTCATTAGGAAAATGGAAACAAAAATCACAATGAGACACCACCTCACACCCACTAAAATGGTTATAAAAGGGAGGAAAAAGTAAGTGTTGGAAGGATATGGAGAAATTGATATCTTTGTACATTGTTGGTGGGAATCTAAAATTGTGCAGTCACTGTGGAAAGCAGTTTGACTGTCCCTCAAAAAGTTAAACACAGATTTACTGTATGATCCAGCAACTCCATGGTTGAGTTTATACCCCAAAGAATCAAAAACAGGTGTTCAAACAAAACTGTACAGGAATGTTCATAGTAGCACTACACACAATAGCTAAAAGGTGGAAGAAACACAGATGTCCACCAAGGAATACATGGATAAAGCAAATGTGGTGTATCAGCACAACAGAGTATTGTTCGGTCACGACACAGAATGAAGTACTGACAGGCTACCATGTGGATAAACCCTGAAAACATGACTCCAGCAAAAGACACCAAACACAATGGACCACATCTGGTATGATTCCATTTATATGAAATAGCTTGAGTCAGCTGGAGCGTAGGTGATAGAATTTGATGATAGATTATATATGCAATATAATAGAGCAAAAAAGAGTGAAGAATGACACCAAAATCTTTGGTCAGGATAACTGGAAAAATGGAGTTGTCATTTGTTGAGATAAGGAGGGTCGGGGGAACACGAAGAACTTGGTTTTGGGGATAAGTGCAAAAGAATCTACTTGATGCCCGAGGGGAGGTGTTGAGTAGGTAGTTGGATATTTTATTCTGGTATTCAGGGGAGTGGTCTGAGTTCGACTGTATTTAAAACTGTACAATTTGAATCAAGTCACCAGAGTGGGGTTAGATGTGAGAAGACCAGAAAGACTGAGCACTGGGACATTTTTACCTTTAGTGCTTGGGGAACTGAGGGGCTACAAAGGGCTAAGAAAAAGCCAGCTGAGATTTTTTTTTCCTATTCTGATGGCTCTAACAATCATTTTTCTTCAGGAAATTACTAAAGCTAAGTCACCAGCTCCAAACTTTCCCCAAGCCCTGGATTGCATTTTTTGCTGTCATTTGGACACTATAACTTGGTTCTGGCAGAACCTCTAACTCAATATATTGTGTTGGTGATTCTATGTCAACTCCTCTGTACTATTTAGTCCTCAGTCCTGTTTTTTAGTGTGTGTATTCCATGGGGAATAGCAGCACCATTTTCCCAATGACCCCGGCTTGAAACATCAAAACGCATATGATCCGCACTCCCTTATTGCACATTGTAACTCCAACTCTCACCTAGATACTCACCTGGACCTTTACAACAGGTTTCAGGCTCTCTTTCCTTCCCCTCACTCTCCCTTCCCACCAGTCCTGGGCACTATTGTAAGTTTGAAGCAGATTTCAGTAATGTCATTTTCCTCGCAAACCCCTACTGTCTTCTCTCTGCTGACCAGACGAATATTTCAAGGCCTTTCCAAATGCAACCACATCTTTATTTACATTCTTGTATTCATTTTCTCTATAGATCCACTCCTGCAAACACCAGAGTGTTCTGCTTATTGTCCTTTGCCTATCACTCTATTTTCCTCCCTAATCTCTATCTAAATCCTAATCGTCATTCAAGGCCCATTTCATATGGGCACTCAAACCTGGAGCACATAACTTCTATTATCTCCAGACCACATAACTATTTCACGCCTCTAGAAGGGGTTTACATTTGATATTTTTTATAACTCAGTGAGGTTTGGTTCCTTTTGTCAGTTGAGAAACTAGGCTTCCTTCTCATAACAGTGTCAGGAGTTTCTCATGGGGGAGCTATTTGTATTCCATATTCTTCTCCTGGATGATTTGGGGGGTACCAAGAGCACTCTGGTAGAAAGGCAGTCATGGATTCTAGTCTCGCCCAAACAGTTCTGCTAAATGCTTCAGGGATGGACAGATGACACAAGCTGGGCAGGTGAGTCACTTTTGATTCTTTATCCTCCTGCTTTACTTTTAATAGCCCTTATCATGAATAATTTTACATATTTATTTCTGTATTTGTCTAATGTATGTTTCTCCCACTAGACTATGGGTTCCAGGAGGGCAGGTGCTTTGTCTATTTCGTTTACAGTTACTGTATCCTCTAAGCCTGGAACACTGCTTAATACTTACTATGTGCTGAATATTTGCCAAGTGAATAAATAAAGTGACACCAGGTTCCCTGCAAGAACTATTAGGAAAGACTTGCCTATCTCTGGGTTGGACCATCTGGCAGAGTAGAAGTATGGAATTTGAAGTGGTGATTTTGCCACCATATAGGGGAGCCTGCCTGAGAATGAAGCCAATCGTGGGCCAAGATATAAACAAAAGACAAATTTCCGTCAACATGATTGAATGTCAGCTGGGTGTGGACTTCCTAATGCTTGAAGAATTTGCCATTTGTGAAGCAGTATATTCTTCTCTTCTGTACATTTTTTTTTTCCTTAAGACAGTTTTAGTCATCTGCAGTAGTCCTGATCCATGGTCTATATTATACTCTAATTTGTACAATGTATAATAGCACTGGAAAATTTTTTTTAGGATTTATTTATTTATTTATTTGACAGAGAAACACAGCCAGAGACGGAACACAAGCAGGGGGAGTGAGAGAGGGAGAAGCAGGCTTCCTGCCGAGCAGGGAACCCGATGTGGGGCTCAGTCCCGGGACTCCGGGATTCATGACCTGAGCCAAAGGCAGTCGCTTAACCAAGTGAGCCACCCAGTGCCTTGCACTGGAAATTTTTTAAAGAATACTTTTTATTTGTTTATTTTTGCAAAAGAGAGGGGGAGAGAGAGAGAACAAGCAGGGGGAAGGGCAGAGAGAGAAGCAAACTCCCCGCTGAGCAGGGAGTCTGATGGGCTTGATCCCAGGACCCCAAGATGATCACCTAGGCTAAAGGCAGACACTTAAAGACTGAGCCACCCAGGTGCTCCTCAGAACTGGCAATTTTTTTTACCTTCTCTTTTAGATATTGGCTACCTGAGGGTAAAGACTGTGACTTGTACTCATCTTTACATTTCATGTAGCACTGACCCACTGGTTTCCCATAGTCACCTGGTAAACATCTGATCAAACTATTTGAATTAAAATAAAATTATCCGTCTTCATTTAAAAGTCAGAGATATCTTTTCTTACATAACATTTTGAAGAAGGGTATTGATATCCCTGAAGAAAATGTTTGTAGTATGTCCACATTTCAGTGTTCTTGAAAAGATAAGCTTCAATGTCTTGAATGTATTTCCACTAATGGTATATACTATATTCTATAATAATATATTAATCACTTTACAATTTTACATGAGTCAAAAAAAGTTTGCTAAAATTTGGCTCCATATCAAAAACCTGGGAGAAATTACTGAAATATCTCTGAGTTTATAAACTGATATGAGTGCTTCTTTGGGCACATGGATTAAAAAAGAGAGGGGATTCTACTCATTTCACAGAAGGCATGATGTGTTTTTGGATTCATAGATTTGTGTAATCCTAATGGTCTGCTATCAACATTCTCATATTTTGGCCTGTATTTCTGCCTGTGAAATTTGTGCCAAATGAAAGGTTATGGCTGTGCCTGAGTTCATTAATTCCCTCTTGCTTTTGCTAGTGACCAGCAGTACCTATGGGTCTGCTGGCCAGAGTTAGAAGCCAAGTGATCTCCCTGGGCAAGAAATCAGCAGTTTTGATTTCCAAAGATCAGGGTTTGAAATTAATTGAAATAAGCAGCCAAAGATAGAAGGTAGTATATTCTGGTTCATTAGTATTTCAAGGAGAAGAAAATAAAGACCTTCTCTTGCTCTCAAACATATCCAAATGTCAGTGCCTTGTCTCCTTCTTTTCTGCCTCCTTGTCATTTGAACATTAATACACATATGTTTGTAACTGTATTCTAGCCATGAAGTCATAGAAACATTTGACCCTGAAGGAGATTGGAGATCCTTGGGTGCAGAGCACAGATCTGAGGTATGCAAGAAGTCTGTGCTCTAGGGAGAAGCCTGAGGAATGAGACCACACTTTTCTTCTATGCTCACAGACACAGTAAATGAAGAAATAGAGTCCAGCCACTGTCCTTGAGGCACAACTATATACTATAAAACTCAACTTCTTTTTTGTTTTGCTCTGTTTTATTTTATTCTTTGAGATTTTTCTAAGTAGATTTAGTACTGTTCATTGATTTACAATAATTAGAGTCAAGATTTTTTGTATTACATTTCACTAATACATTTGTTGTTGCCAGTCAAGACTATTATTATTATTATTATTATTATTATTTTTAGGGCAGTGCTACATAGAGTCAGAAAACAGTGCTCAAGACCTTTTTAATATATAATTTCAATTTATTAATGTAGAAACCTCTTAGACTTATTTTCTCCTCTAGGTTAAGAAGCTGTGCTCCTCGGAAAACCTCCAGCATTCTTTTTTTTTTTTTTTTTCCCCTAATTACCTCTCTCTGGACACTCTCCAGTTCTTCCAAGTAATTCTTTCAAGGGTGTAAAGATCCATTAGTGCAGGCTTTCTTGGACAATAATGATTCTGCCGTGCCTTGTGGTTGACATAGTAATGTGAGGGCCAAGGGACCAGAGAGTTGTTTTCTCCCCTTACTCAGTTGCCAATTTAAATACTATCAATGTTTCTAAATTTATTGCACTGTGGTCGCACACTGACTGGGAAAATTCTTATATGGAAGTACTTTTTTTTTTTTTTTTTTTAACCATCGTCCACCAGTTCTTGTAATATAAGAGAGGCAATTTTCCAGTTCTTGCAAACACATCTGTAGGTTGACACTCCAACATCAGGTGCCATGGTTCAAGCTTGTTTAAATGGAAGAAGCTCATCAAGTACCAAGCACCTGCTCTAAGTATTCCACATGGTTTTCCTCCCAGAAGGAATGACCAAACTGAAACAGCTGTGGGTAATTTTATTCGCCAAAACAAGCTGGAAGCAAAAACGAAAAATAACATCATTAAAATCTTAAATGGAACTCAGTACAAACTCATTAATAAGCTACAAAGCATTTAAATAGCTAGTGTGCCTATGTGCTTGCCATTATTACCACATTTCCAAGAATGTAAAAAAATGGACATACACGTTATTCATTAAATCCTCAAAGGTAGGAAACTTGTGGGCTGATTAATTCAAGTAGGCAAACGAAGCCAACTCCAAGAAAGAGTATGGATCTGATGGAAAATAACCAAGTAAATTCATTTCTAGCTCACCTGTCTGCTTAGTGTATGATATAGAAGAGATACATATGTATCTATTTCTATATTTATCTTTTTATGATTTTATTTAGTTATCTTGGGGGGAGCAGAGAGAAAGAGAGAGAAAAAAAAATCACAGACTCCCCACCAAGTGTGGAGCCCAACACACAGGGCTCAGTCTCATGACTCTAAGATCATGACTTGAGTCAAAACAGGTACTTAACTGACTGAGCCACCCAGGTTCCCCTAGAAAACATATATATTAAAGGGTGCTATTAGAAAAGGATACATCTGCATCCTCATAGAAAACTCAGAGCAAAATTATGGGAGTTATCAAGTCAGGGAACATTTCTCAAATGCCCACTCATTGCAGTGTTTCAGGCACATTGTTGATAGCTGGTAATATTCTCTCAACTCCGGAGTTGAGTAAGGAATATGTTCAACAGAAAATCAGAAGATTCCAACAATCACTAAGCCAGAAACAATTTATAGTAGATAATTAAAAACTCCTTCTGTTCCTCTATGGAGATGGCTTTATGACATGACCTTGCTGGCCCTCTCAACCAGTGAAATTTATTTCTTCACCAATTGAATCTGGACTTGCCCTTGTAACTTGCTTTGGCCAAAGGAACCTTAGTAAATGTAGTTCAAGCAGAGGCTTAAAAAGTTTTCGTGCTTTGGGGCCTGCGGCGGTTTGTTGTTTTTGTGTCACTTGATTAGGCTAAGGGATGTCCACCGAACTTGTTAAACATTATTTCTGGGAGTATCTGGGAGGGTGTTTCCAGAAGAGATTGGCATTTGAATTAGTGGAAAACATGGCATTCTTCAATGTGGGTGAGCATTATCCAAACCCTTGATGGCCTTGACTGAACAATAAAAAAGAAAACAGGCAAATTCACTTTCCGAGTGAAGCTAAGCTAGAATATCCAGTCCTTGGCCTCACCACTCTAGACCAAAATTGCCAAGACCCCCACAGAAACGTGAGAAATAATAAATTGTTCTTGTTTTTAGTCACTAAGTTAACAGCAAAGGCTAATTGATAGACAATGGAATAATTATTTATATAATTAAAATTCAACTACAAAATGTGATATGTGGTGGTAGAATGATGAGATGAATTATACAAAGGTGAGGTTGGGGTGGAAAAGCCTGCAAAGTCAGTGAGGCTTGGTGATTTTGTGCAGAGCATTTTGTAAGGATTTTTTTTCGGCTTCATTTTCATTCTCAAACCATCTGCAAATCCTGGTCACTTTATATTTAGATTCCTGCAAACACCTTCTTATGCATCTTCCATAGGATTTGTTGTTTTGTCCATAATCCAAATAAGTATGCTTAGAGCCATTTGAATTTTATATAAATTCTTTGAGAAATGGAACTATACTTAGTATCAAGATTTTTTGATTGCTCAAATAAAGTATTTCGGCTTGGAAGCTAAATACATAATGTGGTGATTTTAAAGTATGTCCACTGATTCTTTGACCATCACCCCTGACTTCAAAAGGTGGAGCCCATGTGTGAATTTATTAGTTTTCCAATCAAGTTAATCTGTTTAATGGGCCTCTGAATAAAATGTCATTTGTCTCTTGCTCGATTGAAAAAGGCCGGACTTACAGATTTGTTTCTCATGAATAAATTGTAATGGAAGGGATGCCAAGTGAATTCTGAGGCTAAGCCATTGAGAGGATAGTTTTTCTCTGTCTTGGATCATTCACTTTGGAGTAGGGCAGCAAACTCTTGGGGGCAATCGAGTTGTCCTATGGAGAGGCCAACCTGCTGAGTGACTGTATTTCCCACCATCAACCAGAACCAATTTTTCAACTCTTGTGAAGGAACTACCTTGGAGAATGATTCTCCAGCCCTAGTCCCAAATCACAGTCCCAGTCATTATGTTAACCCCTACAAAATGAAGGATGGCAAGGCAGAACCATCAACTCAGCTGCTCCTTAACTCCTAGCCCGGAAAAACTCTGAGATTTAAAATGTTTCTTGCTAAGCCACCAAATTTTAAGGTAACTTGTTCTATAGCAATAGATAACAATTACACACAATAAGAAAAAGGATGGCATTTACATGATCTTTTTAAAAATAAAAGTTATAATGAGGGGTAACTCGGAGGACAGTGGGAGAAGGAAAGTAAATGGGAAGTAGGGTAATCCAGGGAGAGAAACGAAACAACAGAGACTTTGGACACAGAAACAAACTGAGGGACTTGGAGGGAGGGGGGTGGAGGGATGGGAGAGCCTGGTGGTGGGTACTGGGGACACCTATTACATGGAGCACTGGGTGTGGGGAATGGGGAATGAATCTTGGAACACTGGAAAAAAAAATTAAGTAACAATAAAAAAAATAAAAAAAATAAAAGTTATAAATCGATTAATCAAATTAGGTCAAACAGCTACAACAGGGAAAGTTCCATTTCTTCACCTAAGAATCCAAATGTGGACTCAAACACATTTGTAGTATTTTACAATGATATAATGTCATTATCTAATCAGCAGACCTTATTCAAATTGTGACAAGTATTATAATAATTTACTTTATAAAAGGGCATTGATTACACACTACAGGTAGATATTATGCCTCTTGAATGCCCTTTAATTTTCAATAGTTACAAAGCCTTTATTTTTTAAAATTAAAAACAGTATTTGTTTTCTTTTTCAGCTCTATTAAAGTTATTTAATTTGCAAAGAGTTGTACATACTTAACGTATATACATTAATATATATGTTGGGTTTGGATATTATGCATATACCTATGATATCATCACCACAAACAGTATAATAAATATAACCAGCACCTCCAAGAGGTTTCTTAAGTCCCTTTGCTATTTTTTTCCCTCTGTGGTAAGAACACTTAGCATGAAAGTCCAGGATAGGCAAATATATAAAGACAGAAAGTAGCTTATAGGACAACTGGGAAGTGATTGATAATAGGTACAGGTTTCTTTTTAAGATAATGAAAATATTCTACAATGAATTGTGGTGATGGTTGTACATCTCTGTAAGTATACTGAAAAACATACACTTTAAATGGGTGAATTATATAGTATGTGAATTCTATCTTGGTGAAACTGTTACAAAAAACTTCAGCTAACTGAACATTGACAACATGCTTTCAGACTCTTCTTTTAATTTTTAAAAATTTTAAAAGGCTTATTTATTTATTTTAGAGAGAGAAAGAGTGGGAAGGGGAGGGGCAGAGGGATAGGGAGAGAGACCCAAGCAGACTGCACTGAGCACAGAGCCCAGTGTGGGTCTTGATTTCGTGATCCTGAGACCACAACCTGAGCAGAAACCAAGAGTTGGATGCTTACCCAACTGAGCCACCCAGGTGCCCCCAGACTCTTAATAAATGTGTGTGGTGTAGATACAAAAAATTTAATCTGTGATTGTTGATTTTCACATTTATGTTTCATGTTAGATTTGTGTTAGAATATACAGATCATCAACTTCAAAAATAAAATTTCCCAAAGAAAGTTTTATCAGAATCACAAGACTAGAGTCGGCTCTGGATTAGAGTTTGTGCTCACACTAGCCATGGATCCACTCTTCGCAAACAAGCTAAGACATAACATCACAAGGCAAGAACAAGCTATACCACTAGCTAAAAATATAATTTTATTTTTCAAAACAAAACAGATGGGACACTATTCCAGAACTTTGGGGACAAAATCTTAGAATACAATGTTCATGTTTTTATTTAAACCATGTTTAAGCTTGCACGCCAGTATACTGACCCTACCCACCACCAAATCAGCTCAACTCCAGGATACTTTCTTGGATGATTTCCCCAAGTCTTTTTATCTCTATTTTCTTTTCTGCAATCTACCACCAAAGGCTTCTTATCCACTCACAGCTGTCTACAGTCTGCGAGCTATGACTTCTATCTTCTATCGTTAAGCATTATTAGTTATTCCTTAATAATGTATTAAAGGTTACTGTATTTCTTCAAGCCACGAATATGTGACCTACTTTAATGTTGAGAGACATTCTCTTGGTGTATTGTCACCCAAGTATGATAGGTTTATGTACTACTTAAGGGCCTGCAGGACTGGGGCATTCTTGAAGTTAGTGTAAGATTGGGGAAAGAAGTGGAGATGACTGGAAGGAAAGGCAGACTTGATTTGGGGAGGCTCTTCAGAGAAGAGGAAATGGGGAAAAATGGAGCAGCAGAAAAGGAGTGGGTGTGGGGGATTGAGGCACGACAGACAGCTGCTGCAGTGGTTTCTTTTTCTTTTCCTTGCCATATAAATCTTAGTACTGATGGCATGTACTCTTTCCATCAAACCCTTCCCACGAGACTTCCCTTGCTTAGGCTACACTTGAGATTTGTGGGCTGGGTGAACCAGCAGAAGTGATAATCCCTTGGAATGTTCCAGAGGGCCAGAGTGCCCAAGTGCCTGAGGAGGAGAGCATGATACACAGCCAAGTTCAGCTGCTTAAAGTTTGCAGTCAGAAGCCTGGAAGTGCTGTAGCCTCCAATTCCCAGACAACAGAGCTGGTGCTTAAGAGACATTCTGGAAGCAGATCTTTGTTCAAGTCAAAGTTCTACAGTTTACTAGCTGTATGATCTTGGGCAAATCGCTTCACTTCTGTGAAACTAATTCATTTTAACTGTAAAATGGGGATGATAGTAATATCTATCTCATACAGTTATTGTGAGAATAACAATTCTCACTACTACTACTACTAAAACAAGAATGGTGTCTGATACATAGAAGCAAATAAATGATAGACATTTTTAATTATTGTGTTTAGACATTATGCATCCAGATGGAAATGAATCCTGGAAGTGGGGCCCTGAACCTTATTTTTCCATTCATCCAACCAACAAACACTGAAACTTTTTGATCATCTTAACATCCTGACTTACATAGTTATCTGGAATACTCACTGGAAATATTTTGAAAAGACTTGATAAAATATCCTTGTAGTATTTTTTCAAATGGAATGATAGATATGGATGGACAAGAAGCCCTTTCCCATCACATTTTGGGCAGTTCTAAATATGTAACATTTTCAAAGAAGAATAAATTCTGGAGGTCATTTTAGCTACCTTTTCAGTTTATTGAGCAATGCCAATTTGGTTAGAAATTAATTCTCAATATTTTGCATTTCTTCTTTTTTTAAGATTTAATTTTTTTTTAAATTTTGAGAGAGAACATGAATAGGGTGAGAGTGGGGGTAGGAGCAGAGTGGGTGGCAGGGACCCTGAGTGGGGAGCCCAACTTCTTGATCTAGGAACCCTGAGATCATGACCTGAGCCAAAGGCAGATGCTTAACCAACTGAGCCACCTAGGTACCCCAGAAGTTCATATTTCATTGAAGGAAGGAAGGTATCTTTTGACCTTTTCTTCCATATACCCACAGGATTTAGGATTTCTTGATACCAAATAAAAGAGAAAATAATCTTATTGACAGAGACCATCTCATGCTGTGCCAAAATAAGTGGTACCACAGTTAATAGTCTCTAAAGGCTGGTCATAAATAGTTCTAAGCTTTTCATTGAGGAACTTATTTTCTGGTATGCAGTATTTGAATTTGTAGTTATATATTGGCAAGTCTTACTGGTTTTAACTTATGTCAGTGACACAAAGTTTAAAAAAATTATTATTTTAAAGTAAGTTATTTTAAAGAACAAAAGAAGAAAATATAGGACAGCTAGTACGTGGATAGGGTATGACAGAACCCAGCCATATATTTGTATCCCACTTCACAGCACCTGGTTTAACATGTGCTTAGCAAGTATTTTATGAGTGAATGAGTGAGTGGAATTCTGCCTCCCTTTCCGGGGCATCCCTGTTATGTTCCCCACTTCTAAGAAATGTGCTTTCTCTGGATCTGCCAATTTCTGGGTGTGCTTTTACTTCTCGGATTTGGACCTGCTTTTGAGTCTTTCCTTCTTTCTTCATTATTATTTTAAGCATTTTTGAGCAATTTAAGATCTAGGGCAACTCTGTATTCTTTGTCTTTGCTGTTTTCCCCCACATCAAAAGCTCCAATACCCAGTTTCTAGGACTTCTGCTGCTATATACTTTTTGTATCCTCCAGGACACAGTACAGTGTCTGACACAGAAGTGCTAAAATACAGGTTTAAGATGGATCATAGAGTTAACTGAGTGTCTCCGTGCATTCCAACCTGGTAAAACTGTAAGTGGTGCTTGTGATTGCAATTTGACCACGTCTTTGTCATCTTTATCTTTGTAGCACTTGTCACTGCTTTCTTGTTACTTCTGTCTTAAAACACACTTTTCACTTTTCTTTTTTTTTTTTTTAAGATTTTATTTATTTATTTGACAGAAACACAGCTAGAGAGGGAACACAAGCAGGGGGAGTGAGAGAGGGAGAGGCAGGCCTCCCGCGAAGTGGAAAGCCCAATATGGAGCTCAATTCCGGGACTCTGGGATCATGACCCGAGCCAAAGGCAGTTGCTTAACTAACTGAGCCACCCAGGTGCCCTCATTTTTCACTTTTCTTTCAGGAACCTTTTTCCTCCTACCCTACTTGTGACTTCTCCTCAGTCTCTCTTATTGGTTCTCCTCTTCTTTTCAGACTGTTGATGTAAGTGTCCTAGGGCTCAGTTTTGGACTTACTCTTTGCACTCATTTGACAAGCTTACCTATTCTTTCAGTTCATAAGACCAAAAATGTTAGAGTCATTCTTGAGTCCTTCCTTTCTCTGTTAGATCACATATATAATCCTTGAACAAATTATTGACTCTATTTCCAAAATATATCCACACATATACATTCCTGATACAAGCAACACTTTGATTATGCTTAGATTATTGCATTAATCTCCTGAATTAAATATTTACTTATATTCCTGTCTCTCTATACTTTATTCTCAAAATTCACTTAACAAATGAGTGATATCATGTGATTTCTTTTCACTTTACATATGTAGTATCTGTTTTAATTATTTTCTCGTTATCTCATCGTATTTATTTAGGTCTAGGGAAGCTTTGCATTCTTGATATGTATAGGTATTATAATTTGTATGCAATAATCTGTACCTATTTAAAGTGTCCCATTTGATAACTTTTGACATATGTGTACACCCATGAAACAGTCACTACAATCAATATAATGAAGACATTCATTACCCCTAAAGTTTCTTTCTGCTCCTTCTTGTATTCCATCCTTCCTGCCCTTCCATTCTCCACCCCCATCTTCCTGGCACCCGCTGATCTGCTGTCACTATGGTTTTTTTGAATATTGTATAATTTTATATATGGAATAATATGGTATGTATTCTATTTTTGTCCTACTTCTTTTATTCAACATAACTGAGATGCATCCATGTTGTTCTGTGTATCAGTTGCCTAGTCCTTTTTTTTGAAGTACTAATCTATTATATGAATATACCATGGTTTGTTTTTCCATTATCCATTGATGGACATTTGAGTTGTTTCCAAGTTTTGATACTGATAAAAGAGCTGCTGTGAAAATACTTGTGCAAGTCTCTGTAGGGACATAGTCATCCATTTCTTTTGGATAAATATCCAGGAGTGGGATGGCCAGTCATAAGACACATGGCTATTTTACTTTTTGAAAAACCTCTAACTGTTTTCCAAATTGTTTTACTAATTTAGTTATCTACCACCAACATCTGAGAATTCCAGTTCCTCCACATTCTCACCAACATTTGGTGTGGTCAGTCATTTAATTTTAGTCATTCTAATACATGTGTGGTAGTATATCAGTGATTTTAATTGGCATTTTACTTATGACCAATAACTAATAACATCATTTTATATGTTTATTTATCATCCCTATATCTTTGGTCAAGCGCCTTTAAAATCCTTTGCTCATTTTTGGGAAGCCTGGGCGACTCAGTCAGTTGCCTATCTGCCTTCTGCTCAGGTTATGATCCCAGAGTCCCAGGATCTAGACCCTCATCAGACTCTTTGCTCGGTGAGGAGCTTGTTTCTCCCTCTGCTGCTGTTCCCCCTGCTTGTGTTCTCTCTCTCCAACAAATAAATAAAATCTTTGGAAAAAAAATTTTGCCCATTTTCTTATTGGGCTATTTTCTTATTATTGAGTTTTGAGAGTTTTAAAAAATCTATTTTAGATAAAAGCATTTTTTTATCAGTTATATCATTTGTAAATATTGTTGCCAAGCTGTGGCTTGTATTTTCATTATTTTAACAGTATTTTTTGAAAAGCAGAAATACTCAATTTTGATGATCCAAGTTTATTTCTCTTTTAAGAGTCCTACTTTAGGTGTTGTATCTAAAAAGTCTTTGCCTGAGTCAAAGTCACAAAGATTTTTTCCTACATATTCTTTCAGAAATTCTATAGTTTTAGGGCTTACATTTAGGTTCTATGATCCTTTTTAAGTTAATTTTTACACATGGCATGAAATACAGATTGAAGTTCCTTCTTTTGGCACATGAATATTATTATTCCAGTTCCATTTGTTGAAAACACAGTTATGTTTCCAATAAATTGCTTTCTCATTTTTGTAAGAAATTAGTTGTCTGTGTATGTATGGGTATATTTCTGGAATCTCTGTTTTATTTCACTGATCTATTTTTCTATCCTGAGGCCATACCCACACTGTCTTGTTTATACATCATAGTCTAATGAAACAAACTATCTTATTTCCCCATTTATTTAATTTATCATCTGTTTTCCCCAACCCCTAGGAAGCAAGCTCCATAAGGGAGGAGAGTTTTGTCACTTTTGTTCTCTGCTTTTTTTCAGAACACGGCTTATTACAATGTAGTTATTTGGTACATTTTGTTAAATAAATAAATGAATAGAGAACTCAAGTGAAGAGATGATTAGCTTTTGTCAAATTGAGGTGACAGCAGAACTCTAGGGAGAGCTGGCTTTTGAAAATGTGAGACAGATAAGAGATAGACATCTGAGAGATACTCATTCGTATAGAAGAGAAAATTCTTGGGATCTTTTCATTGTTTCAGATGACTTAAAGACAACAGCAAGGATATTCAGATTTGGGGTGCTGATGCTCTAGGAAAACAGGTCACTGGCTTCTGGATGGTATAAAAAGTGGAGAAGGCAGGATTTCCCTCTTTAAGGTGTCCTGTATATGAGACTAGGCAACTCTGCCACTTGTCCCAGTTTAAAGCCCATTCTACTAGCTTGACATCTGACTGAGGCATGATCCCTTTCTTTTCTTTTCACTCAGCCTTGATTTTCCAATTGGCCTTTGACTGCTGACTTCTCTACTTTACTTGGTTCCAGACTGTCTGGTTGGCTGACCCTGTGCTTAATTCCTGACCTCTCCATGACTCTTAGGAACCAAAGCTTGAACCCTAGATAGACTGCTGTCCACAGTTCAGTCAGAAGATGGAAGCCTTTAGAATAAATGAATCCTCGAAGGGAGGAGAATATATATTAATGTAAAAATAGGTCTCTGGGTCAAACGTTGTGAAATGTCCAAAGTAGGGGAAAGGAAGAAGGGAATAAAAAGGGAATTAAAAAACCCAGAAAAAGTGGGAGAGCATAAAAGAGAGTTTTAAAAAAGAGAAAATATTTTCATGAAGAAAAGATTATTAGTCAACTTAATGACATACCATAGAAAATAGTGAGTCAAGTCTATTAGACTGTGCAAACAGGAAGCCATTGGTGACCTTTAATTGCATTCTGAAATTTACTTGCTAGATAATTTTGGTACTGGTTTGAATGTGCTTCTTCACCATTTAGAAATGAACATATGTTTCTGTATGTGTAAATGTAAGCATTTCAAAGAGATAATTTGGCTTAATCCTTACTGGAGGTAAGACACAGCAGTGTATGTGCGCACTTGCAGTGTGTGTGTGTGCATGTGTAGGTGGCTAGAGGGAGGAGAAGCACTTAGAATTTCCTTTTTTCCCTTTGTTTTCTTTTTCCCTCTTATAACAAAATCAAATGGCACAGAAGTAGGAAGCTATGGTCTGGTTTGAGGGATTTTCTCTGGGTCAGGCAAGTATTTTCTTGTTTGTTGTGAAGAAAACAACCCCAACTTTTTGTTCACCCACCTCAAGATGTAATTTACTGCTCTTCAGGGCTTGAGGTATTTGGAGACCTGTGTTCATTCAATGGACTTAGTCCCTTCTGATGGTTTACATGACAGAATGGTCATACGTATTTCTTTCAAAAGTTTAAATCTGGGCTTAAGAAGCTGAATTTGGCAGCAAGATGTGATTAGGCATATCAGAAGGACAAACATAGTTTTGTGTTTCCACGACAGCCAGGGTTTAAAGGAGTTTATTTCAGAAACTTATATGCATATAAAGTTTATATATATAATATGCATATTATATGTATGTAAATTATAGCTCTCATATTAATGAAAATATTAGCTTGATCATGTAAAAGGATGACTCATTGAAAGCCAGAAGTATTTGGATAATTATGTTTTTGTTTTTGTAACTGAAAATGCTTTTGACCAACATTTTAGTGACCCAATTTATAGGTTGTTTTGTAGTATACAAGACACATAGACACTCACTCACCCACACATTTAAGATATGGGCTAAGAGAAAAAGTACTAGTTTTGGGGACCCTGTTTGATTGCATGCCACAATTCAAGGTAAGCAGGGGGCTTAGTGCAATATAAAAGGCTTCCTAACAAAGAATTTTATTTCCTGGTTGGTGCCTGCAAGGGAGGAATTATGAAAAGAAAGCAGAAACCTGACAGTCAAAGAGAGTCCAGAATTTTGAAATGAAGTGTTCTTATTGATTTTAAAAGGTATGCAAATTAATTACAATTTACAAACAAACCTAAGCTTTTGAAAATGATAGATTTTTTTAAAAAAATAGTAGCTGGTGGAAAAAAATAGTTTATTAAACCCTACAAAAAATAATAGTTCTAGCTGAATAGAAGGGTGTTACTCTATTTTATCATAGATAACAGATTTTGTAAGAAGCCAAACAAGCACACAATTTGAAAGAAATCGTGGTTGTATTGCTTAGTTACCTATTCTTTTTGCATTAGCTATTATTGAATAGATCAAACAGGAAGAAAAAAAATCTTTGGGGGATTACACCAGGCCAAATTCTACAGTGTTTTGTGCAACAAACTGTAGCTTCAAATTATTTCTAATAGGAAAGACCATCTACCTTGAGATAAATAAAATCTTCATTTTAGTAGTCATACTGAAAAAACACTGTGTGCCCCCTACATTTCTGAAATTAATAGTTACTTGGAGCCACAAATGCCCACATTTGTTTTCTTATTTTCATAGATGATTTCACTAAGCAGAAGCCCTTGTTAATCCTACATTCACACAGATAGAAGGTCAAAGTTGGTCAGTGAGCCAAGAAATACCATATCAGGGTTTCTTTCCTCTTCAATTGAAAAAGGTATAAATTGTGGAATTAGTGTATTGATTGAAGGCTACAACTTCAAGCAATCAGTTTTTCTGGCTTGACAAGATTATTTTATCCTACTTTTCTTTTATTATTATGTGTAGTATTTGAGTCATCCTTCAGGCAGATGAAGTGACAGCTTGATTTAACTCAATAAAATCCACCAGTTAGGTAACCTACTGAGCCGAACAAAAGATGAAAACAACTGCAAGGGGCAGGTGCCCTGTTAGTTTAAGCGAGCAGAGGAGTCTGAAGAAGAAGAAAATATTAACAGAAATTATGTTCTAATCAATGCATTTCTATGGAAACTTGAGAGAAATTTATAAAACCTTCTTGCTGGGCAATTGAGCAGATAATGCCTTTGCTTTAAAAAACAAAACAAAATAAACACATCTTTAAAACCAGACTATGTGCATGAAAAGCAATGTCTCCATAATGGCTGTGCTTTTGTTTAATTGCAGCAAGTCAAATAATCTTTAATTTCTTGGTATATTTGAGATGAAAACACTGCATATGGATTTGTGGTACTTTGGAAATTAAAACTATAATTTGTGTATGAACCTTTGCTTTCTCACACTGTATCCAGTTGATATCTTTTATGATTTCTTAAAATGTGAGTCTTTGAACATTTACAAATAATGTCAATTTGAATTTTCCCAAGATACTAAACACATAAGTCCTTGTGGATATTTTGTTTGCAGAACTAGAAGAGTCTTGTTTTAAATGCAGACTTAATGAAACCAAAGTCTTTATTTTAAGCTCTTAAGAGCTAAGGATGCTCATTGTTCTTTGATTACATAAAAAACTTTCATTAATGATAGTGAGAATGTCTCCATGGACAACTGGGAAGAAGCAGGATTTTGCTTTTAAATTAACAGTTTCATTAATGCTCACATTTTGGAGTTTTAGAGGCCACGTTATTTATTGTGTTGACGGGAATAATATGGGTTGGAAATCCTGGAAGTGGAGACATGAGATTTGTGATGTAGTTGTATGGTTGAAGATGGCGAGTGGTTTCACTATTATAAGGAACATTTTGGGAATTCCTCTCATGGCAGCACTCTTAGGTTTTATATGAATCTGACCTGGTCTTGTAGAAAAAAATCGATTCTGATTGAGCCCAGATACATGAGCCCCAACTCTTTACATGTCTTCCAGAATTCTCCTTAACAGCAATACCGTATTCAATAACTGTCAGAAATACTTCTTGTAATGTTAACACAAAATTTGCAAGGAATAGCAAACAGATTTTATTTTATTTTTTTTGCGTACTAATTTGTGTACTAATTTTGACCAGTTGGTAGTATTTTCCTAATATTATCAGATGTGGATGATTCTGAGGTTCTCTCCTTGCTCAGCCAGAACAAATACAAGGAAGCATGAGTGACAACTGCCTTAAATGCAGAATGGGGAAGTCATGGCACATGGGCTTGCTACTTTTTAACTACTTTTTTTTCCCCAAAGAGGTATGGCATATTTATTTGTGAAATTAGTGTTTTTCTTTACCTCTTATCTTTGTTTTTCTCTGACGTTTCTTTTCCAGACATATTTCTCTTACCAGAACTTTCCACAGGTCAGAGGGAGTTCCGATGGGTAAGGAGAATGTGAGACTGTGTGATTGCTTGGGTTGCCAGAGTCTGCATTCACTCCACTGACACAACAATGGTGTGTTGGTGAGTTAAAACTATTGCAAGGGGAACAGGTTGGTGGTACTAACTGAGCAGGTGCCCATTTACTGGAGGTACTGACATTACAAAGATTGCTTATTTTCAAATATTTTTCATTTCCTTTATGACCCAAGGAATTGGAAGTACCTTGGAAAGCTGTGGTTAATATAAAGGAAATTAAAATTGCATGCCTAAGGACGTAAGCTTTTTAAACTGTTAAGTGTAAGAGAGAGGGAAAAAAAGGAAATATTTTGTTTAGAATCCACTTGGGATTGCCCTCTTAGAGGCAATATAGTGACTTTGTCTGAGATATAATTTAGAAGGTACTCTTAGATGTCCTTCATCTAATAATGCAGCTCTTAGTTGTGTAAGATGTTGAAACCAATTAAGGTTAATATTATTTTAATACATTTAGAGAATGAATAACTTACCAAGGAAATCATGTCTAATGCTGACTTTTTAATCCACATTCTTCCACATGTGCTCCATTTTATGTCTGTGGTCATTGTGGGAATGAAATAACTACAGATAGAACCCCCAGTTTAATTTCAAACTTTGTATAGTCTTTTTTCTTTGTTTTATTTTATTTTAAATTGAAGTATACTCCAATGTTCCATTTGATGAGTTTTGACAATTATATACCCCCACGTTATGATGATCCAAACAAGACATATATCTATCACTTCTTGAAGTTCCTTCCATGCTCTTTCAAATTAATTCCAGACTTCTTTCTAACCATGTCCATAGGCAATCAATGTTTTGATTTCTAACATCATGTACCACACACACGTCTTTTTTCCTTCCTTATTTCTGGACTTATAAATGAAATCATATAATATGCATACGTTCTGTTTTGCATTTGTCTCCTTTTACTCAAAATAAGGTTCTGGAGATTCATTTATTTTGGTCCTTCTTATTTCTGAGCAATATTTTACTATATAAAAACACCAGTTTATTTATTCATTCCATTGTACAGTGTTTGAGATATTTCATTTCTGGTGATTATGAATAAGGCAATTAAGTACCAGTCTTTTGTAAATATCCATTTTCAATTATCTTGGTAATACCTATGAGTAGGATTGTTGGGTACATGCATGTTATTTTAAAATAACTTGAAAATTTACATACATACTTTTTTATTTTATTTTTTTTTTGGTGTACAGCTCTATGACTTTCCCACATATATAGATTTGTATAATCAGTAAAATATTCAGGATAAAAAGTAATTCCATTGTTCCTCAAACCCTTTTGCATTGCCTATTTGTTATCAAACACTTCTCCTCTAACCCCTGGCAACAACAGATACTCTTCATCTTCGTGGTTTTACCTTTACAATGGGCATTACAGAATGCCATACAAATAGAATCATACAGCTATTTTCACTAAGCATACTGCCTTTGTCATTCACCCATGTTGTGTGCAACTATACTTTGGATTTTTTTAGTGCTGAATAGTATTCCTTGTATGGCTGTACCCTAGTTTGTTTTTCATTCAGTCACGGAAGACACTGGAACTCTTTTTTATTAGTTTTGGTCTAATAGTAATATAGTTGCTGTACCTATTCAGGTTCAGGTTTTTGTGTGAGTGTAAGTTTTCATTTTTTTAATGTCGATGTTCTACAGTCCTCTGAACTGGCTAAATTTATGTGTTAGTTCAATACATTTATTTTTTTATTCACTGGGATTTTTATGTAGATAATCATGTTATCAACCAAGAGAAGTGGTTTTATTTCTTCTTTTCTAAATTCCATTCATTTTACTTTATTTTTTTTTTACTTACTGCACAATCCAGGGCTTCCAATAGAATGCTGAATATGAGTGATGAGAATTGATATTCTGGCCTTATCCCTGTTTTTTTTTTCCTTTTTATTTTTTATTGTTACTAAATTTTTTTTTCCAGTGTTTCAAGATTCATTCCCCATTCCCCACACCCAGTGCTCCACGCTTTAGGTGTCCCCAGTACCCACCACCAGGCTCTCCCATCCCTCCACTCCCCTCCCTCCAAGTCCCTCAGTTTGTATCTGTGTCCAAAGTCTCTGTTGTTTCGTTTCCCTCCTTAGATTACCCTAGTTCCCATTTACTTTCCTTCTCCCACTGTCCTCCAGTTTACCCCTCAGGCACCGCAAGTAAGTGAAACCATGCGATACTTGACTTTCTCTTCTTGGCCTATTTCACTCAGCATAATCTCTTCCAGTCCAGTCCATATTGCTACAAAAGTTGGATATTCATCCTTTCTGATGGAGGCATAGTACTCCATTGTATATATGTACCACATCTTCTTTATCCATTCATCTGTTGATGGGCACCTTGGCTCTT